>CM064527.1:31829587-31945436 GCA_032716605.1 Paralithodes platypus | reverse complement strand
TAACCAACAGCCCGAGGGCATAGACGGGTAAGAGGAGGGAGACCCACCCATCTGCCGGGAAGTGGACGTCCCAGGTTCGATTGGGAACCTCACCCAACCTCGCTCGACGTAGCTGTGGTTACCCAGACCGTCGGCGGGGGGGGGGGCAGTCCAGGGCACAGCCGCAGAGAGCGAGCCCCGAGCAACCCAGCGACCGAAGCGTCGGCGAACGGTACGCGGGAGCGGCAGGAGCCGATCCATAGGGGCAACGGAAACACCGCGGTGCCCATGAGGAGGAGGCGGCGTAGCCAGAGGCTCCCTAAGGGAAGGGGCAGAGCGGCCCAATGCAGCGAACCCACGAACGAGTCCCAGAGCCACCCCGGGAGGGAGACCGAGTGCAACACGGCGAGGACCGTCCACCGAAGGTGCACCGCGGCCGGCAGACCCCGGCTCTCCGTAGCGCCGGACAAACCCCTTGCGAGGACCCGACCCATGGCACGACACGCGACGGGGTCAAGCGTGACTTGGAACATCGAAGGGGAACCCTAACCGTGCGATGGTGCGAACGACTGTGAGGGCGTCGCCAATGCACAGGCCTAGGGCGTCGGAAAACTACCAACCAAACGGCCAAGGAAAACAGGAGCCGGAGCCCGCCCCTGAGGAGAGGACCCAGAGCCTGCCCCACCAGTGCGGAGAAGATCTGCGGCGCGATGTGGAGTCCGAAGGGAAGGCCGTCGAAACAGGAACACACGATCGGAAGTCCGAACGGCCAAGAAGCGCTGGAAGCGAGGATTGGAGAGGAACGAGCCAAGACACAACCTGGAGGGCCAGCGACAACTACCCAAGACAGAGGGCACAGGGCCAGGCGTACCAGGGGTACCGGCAGCATCCGAAACCGTGTGTGCACGATGTGCCCGTTGAGGGCCGACAGATCCACCACCGGTCGCATCGCGTCGCAGGTCGGCACGGAACCAAAAAGACACGGGAGAGGAAAACCGGGGGGACCGGCGGTCAACCCCCTGGACGCTACCCAGCTGGGGCATGGAAGGGAACACGTGGGCCACCTCTGAAGAGATGGGCCGTTGTCGGGACAAGAGCGGAGTGGGGGTCTGGAGTCCACCTCCAGGTGAGACCCCTCCGCGCAACCCGCCGCCCCCAACGTCCCTCGCGGCTACCGATGGCGCAAGGGCGAAAACAACCCGAGGGAGCACCCGAGAGGAGGGGAGCCACCCGGTACGCCCAGGCCAGAAGCAGAACAATGACGCCCCCCCAGAGAACTACACATTGTGTTGACGTGGAGGTACCCCCGGTACGGGCCCGTGCGGGCATAAGCGCCACGTTGACCTCCTCTACCCCCGCCCCCCCCCCAACCTCGTCGAAATGGGCGGGCCACCCCACCCCCAGGCCGGCGCGGGGCTGACCCCTTCGAAGGGCGGCCGGAAGTGGAAGGCCGGCCAGCCCCGACACAGAGGGGATGAAAGGGGCAAGAACAGAAGTGCGAGGCGGAACCGATGCACTGGCCATCAACGTCCCAGTCCTGCGCCCGTGCAAGGCGGCAGCACTTGCAGCAATACCCCGAAGAGGACCGGCAGAAGGACGGGACTGAGAAGACCCCGCGCGCGGCACAGCGCTTCGGTGCGTGACGTAAGCAGGGTCCGTAACGACACAGCGCGGCGTCGTGTGGCGGAAGCAGGGTCCGCCGACAGAGAAGCGTAGCATTCCAAAGCCTCCTGCGTAAAAAAAAAAATACGACGTATATAGCGCAGAGTACAACAAACCCTGACGAATAACCAAGGGGGCCGGCCGGCAGAACGAAGACCGTACCGTCGTGCGGTGCCGAGTTGCCGCGCACAAAACCGCCTTCAGCTCGGGAACCAAAGACACCGCGAGCCGAAGGTGGACCCGCTGAACGCGGTCCAAACCCTTGCGAAGATCGCCTGGCGCAGACGCCTCGAAAAGCCGCAGGTGGTGAACAGACGTCTGGAGGGAACCTAAAGACAAGACAATAAGTCCGTCACCCTCTGTCGCAAGGGAAAAACCTTGGTGACAGAGGGCTGATCCGGGGGAGAAAAGAACGGGGTAGCAATAGAACAAAGTTCAAGAACGGGCGCGCTCATCCAGGACCAGAACGCGCCGTCCAAACCGCCGAGAGACACAAGAGGCGGCAAAATCAGGGACGACTCCGGGGGGAGGACGGAAGGAGAGCCGTCGACGGATCGGTGTGTGAAGTCGAAGGCCTCAGCAAACCAGGCCTCCAATGGGAGAGGGTGACCGAGCATGATGGCTAAGCCAGGCGTACCGGCGTCGCACAAACCTGTCCCATAGGAGGACAGACCCGTCAACACAGCCAGGGACTGAACAGCCGGAAGGATGTCAGGGCGGCTGAAGTCTGACCAGAGCGTAGGCCTGCAGAAGGGAGGGGGACCGTAGCAGGGGTAGGTAGGGTGAGGCGCGGAGGGTGAGTCACCGCCAAGAAGGGCGAGAAGAGGGAGTCTTCTATCGACACCAAGCGCCCGTCGAAGCGTGACACAACCCAGCCCTGCATAGCCGACAATCGATCCGAGAGAGGCTACCCCCCCCCCCCCCAGATAGGGCGGTCCGCAGGGGCGAGCGTGAGTGAGACCCACGACACGAACCAGCAGCGTCGCGGCCCAAGGAAGGCGAGCGACGACGGTTGTGTCGCCGTTGAGGGACTCTTCCCCGATCACGAACGGCCGAGGGGGAAACAGCACCATTCCCCTCTTCCAGCGACACATCAGCTCCTGAGAAAGGGGACCCCAAAACCTCGCGAAACCCCACCGAGGCAAGAGGAGGGGTACCCCCCTGGCGAGACGGTAAGTGAAGGTCAGGAAGAGAAGAATGAGGAGGAGCAGCACGACGGGAGTGGGAAGGCTGGCCGGGTGAAATGAGGCCAGGAGCCGCGGGGGGAAACAGAGCAAGGATCCCCGGGGCTGAGTAAACAGGGCGGCCCGACACCGAGGCGGAGGAGGGAGGGACCACCACCGTGGGACGAGACCGTGAAGGAAGAATAGGCACTGAAGCAGGTGAAGTAGGGGAAGCAACGACATCCAGGCGGACCCTCCTGGACAGTGTAGGAGGAGGGAGCAGAGGGCCAGCTACAGCATGAACAACCGCGCGCGGAGAGGACAACGTAAGAGGAAGTCGTCTGGGCTGGGGAAGCGGGCGGAAGGGAGTAGAGCCCCTATCCGTAGAGGCCAGGGGAAGGCGCACAGGGGCAGAGCCGCTAACCCCGGCCTCAGGGCGAGAAACCATGACGAGGGCGAGGGCCGTCGTCAAGGCGATCAGGAGGACGACGAGGCGAGCGAGAGCGTGGACGGAGGCGGGGAACCCCCCGACGATGGGACGACCGGCTGCGGGACCCAGGGGAGAGGGCCATGGCCAGGTGAACGGCCTTCAGTCGGGTCAGGGATACCCAGGGCGACGCGGATCCGGTCGGCAACAAAGGCCGGGGAACGGTGGCCCACAGTCCTAATGTGGCGGGAGACCATCGTCCACACCGACGGAAGGGAAGCAGAGGCCACAGCCGCCGCCGAGGAACCAGGGCCATGGAGCAGCACAACCACCAGGGCCAGACACGTGCCACACAGAGCAGGGAGGTAGGCCGTAGAGGACACACAGAGCGAGTGGCGCAAGCAGGACTTGTGCCTCTCCAAGCACGGGGAGCGACAACCAAGGCGAAAGCAAGGCAGCCTACCTGCACTAGAAGAACACACACCATAATCAGCACGTCGAAGGAGTAAGTGGAGAGAATGTCCAAGAAGAACCAGGGAAGGAGCATGGGGAAACAGGAACACACATGCAAACAGGTCTCCGTACTCACCCTAAACTGGGAGCACAGAGGTAGGTGAGGAGGGCGGCCGAGGCGGAAGAGCACTAGCAGAACCTGCAAAGATGGAGAAAGTGTTAACCACCACTCAACATCTTACATGCAGGGCCTATAACACCAGTAAAGTGCATACACCAATATAGTATCAGGCAACAAGATGACATAAAAAAAAAAAAAAAAAAAATCAATAGTGAAAGCCAACTATTACCGCAAATTTGCGGGCCAATGGAGGCATAACCATTTGTTAGTAGTCTTGGCAAATCCAACGTCAAGGCTATTAACCTAATTGCAATGACGACTTGTCTATTTTGACTGCTATGTCGTCATTCCAACCGCGGTTAAAAAGAAAACGTCTAGAGTCTACTCCTTATCTTGCTCTAGGAGACGTTGTACATTAACCAAAACTACCACCGAAGGTGAAAAAAGCATAGAAGAGAAGAAAAAGGGGTTTACCTTAGTTACCGCTTAAGGCCCATCCCGTGTTCCGTCATGTGCAGATCCCTGTCGAACGTGCGCATGAGCGACCCTCTCTTGTCATCATTTTTTCACGCGCTCCATTGAATGAAGTCGCTTTTGTTGTGCTCCTTTAATTCACCCTGTTTAGGTTCGTTTCGGCTTATCTGGCCTTCTTTTTGTTAGACAGATGTTACGTGATCTAGGGCACACGTAAATGGGCTCCTAAGTGTGATTAATGGAGACGCGTGTGGAAATAGCTACCGAAGGTACGGGGGCGCCTGGCGTTCCTCGTGTGTGTTTTTCATTCCTTTCTCTTTTCATATTCTTTTTTCCTGTTAGTCTGGGCATAGTTTAGCTTTTAGCTTATTTTAGCCTAGCTTGTTTCTCATTCAGGAATTGCTATGCCCCTATGAGTTTTCATATTTTCATAGCCTAGGTGTACGTACAGTTGGTTCACGATCTGAGATTTCGTGGTGGCGGTGCTGTTTGTAGGGTTTGTGTCGGCCGCATTATTAGCGTTATTCCCGAGTCCCCCCTTTCGAGCCTTCACTGTGTCTCAAGGGCCTGGGCGCTTGGTGGTTCGTGATATCCTGGGGTACCCCACAGGGGTCCCTCCCTCACACCACAGGGTTTTTCGCCCCTGACACATTCTCTCCTCACGGCTAGGCCACCCTTTTTCTCGCCAGTTTCATTTACTGGTTTTTGTGTTCCCTTACTGTTTTCACCTCCATCCTTTCATACCCTTTTGCCCAATCCTGGGGTACCCTACGGGGGCCCCTGTTTGTGCCGAACCACCCTTCCTGCCACTTCTCCTCATGGGCTTTGCTCTATCTCTGTGGGTTGGGTGGTTCCTAGGGGATGTGCCTCCTCTCCCCTGGTGTGTCTTCCTTGCCTCTCCCTTGACCGGTTGAGTCAGGATATTATCAAGGAAGACACTGCTCAGCTTGATGGCCATCGTCGCTTGGAGTTCATAAGGAGATGACGCTTTTTTCTGGGCCTCTTTTGGTATTCCCTAGACGCTCCTCTCGCTTTTTCGGCGCCGGACCATCTCGGCCGGTCCCGCAAAATTGCGGGGTGCTCGATTCGGTCCTCTGGGACATTTCGGTTCCCCGCAAATTTGCGGAGATCGTTGGGGGGTCCCGCGAAATTGCAGGAGGGTGGTGTCGGTACGATTTGTTAGTAGTCTTGGCAAATCCAACGTCAAGGCTATTAACCTAATTGCAATGACCACTTGTCTATTTTGACTGCTATGTCGTCATTCCAACCGCGGTTAAAAAGAAAACGTCTAGAGTCTACTCCTTATCTTGCTCTAGGAGACGTTGTACATTAACCAAAACTACCACCGAAGGTGAAAAAAGTATAGAAGAGAAGAAAAAGGGGTTTACCTTAGTTACCGCTCAAGGCCCATCCCGTGTTCCGTCATGCGCCGATCCCTGTCGAACGTGCGCATGAGCGACCCTCTCTTGTTATCATTTTTTCACGCGTCGCCATTGTTGAGTCCGCTTTTGTTGTGCTCCTTCAATTCACCCTGTTTTAGGTTCGTTTCGGCTTTTCTGGCCTTCTTTTTGTTAGACAGATGTTACGTGATCTAGGACACACGTAAATGGGCTCCTCAGTGTGTTTAATGGAGACGCGTGTGGAAATAGCTACCGAAGGTACGGGGGCGCCTGGCGTTCCTCGTATGTGTTTTTCATTCCTTTCTCTTTTCATATTCTTTTTTCCTGTTAGTCTGGGCATAGTTTAGCTTATTTTAGCCTAGCTTGTTTCTCATTCAGGAATTGCTATGCCCTATGAGTTTTCATATTTTCATAGCCTAGGTGTACAGTTGGTTCACAATCTGAGATTTCGTGGTGGCGGTGCTGTTTGTAGGGTTTGTGTCGGCCGCATTATTAGCGTTATTCCCGAGTCCCCCCTTTCGAGCCTTCACTGTGTCTCAAGGGCCTGGGCGCTTGGTGGTTCGTGATATCCAGGGGTACCCCACGGGGGCCTCTCCCTCACACCACAGGGTTTTTCGCCCCTGACACATTCTCTCCTCACGGCTAGGCCACCCTTTTTCCTCGCCAGTTTCATTTACTGGTTTTTGTGTTCCCTTACTGTTTTCACCTCCATCCTTTCATTCCCTTTTGCCCAATCCTGGGGTACCCTACGGGGGCCCCTGTTTGTGCCGAACCACCCTTCCTGCCACTTCTCCTCATGGGCTTTGCTCTATCTCTGTGGGTGGGGTGGTTCCTGGGGGATGTGCCTCCTCTCCCCTGGTGTGTCTTCCTTGCCTCTCCCTTGACCGGTTGAGTCAGGATATTATCAAGGAAGACACTGCTCAGCTTGATGGCCATCGTCGCTTGGAGTCATAAGGAGTTGACGCTTTTTTCTGGGCCTGTGTTGGTATTCCCTAGACGCTCCTCTCGCTTTTTCGGCGCCGGACCATCTCGGCCGGTCCCGCAAATTTGCGGAGTGCTCGATTCGGTCCACGGACGATTTGGCTCCCCGCAAATTTGCGGAGATCGCTGGGGGGTCTCGCGGTGAGGCGGGAGGGTTGTGTCGGTACGGTTATGCCTCCATTGGCCCGCAAATTTGCGGTTATAGTTGGCTTTCCCGGTGACCCTTTTTTGTGTCATCTTGTTGCCTGGTACTATATTGGTGTATGCACTTGCCTGGTGTTATGGACCCTGCATGTGAGGTGTTGAGTGGTGGTTAACACTTTCTCCATCTTTGCAGGTTCTGCTTGTGCTCTTCCGCCTCACCCGCCCTCCTCACCTCCATCGGTGCTCCCGGTTTAGAGTGAGTACGACTTCCAGTTTGCATGTGTGTTCCTGTTTACCCATGCTCATTCCCTGGTTTTTATTGGACATTATCTTCACTTACTCCGTCAACGTGCTGCTTATGGTGTGTGTTCTTCCATTGCAGGTGGGATGCCTTGCTTTCGCCAGGGCTGTGGCTCCCCGTGCTTGGACTGCCACAGGTCCTGCTTACGGCATTCGCAATGTGTGTCCTCTACGGCCTACCTCCCGGCTTTGTGTGGCCCGTGTATGGACCTGGTGGATGTGGTGGACCATCACCCTGGTTCCTCTGACGCGGCAGTGGCCTCTGCATCCCTTCAGTCTGTGTGGGCGGTGGTCTCCCACCACATCAGGACTGTGGGCCACCGTTCCCCGGCCTTTGTTGACGACCGGATCCGCGTCACCCTGGGCATCCCTGACCCGTCTGGGGGCCGTTTACCTGGCCCTCTCCCTGCTCGGGCCCTCCTCCCTGGGTCCCGTGGTCGGTCGTCGCATCGTCGGGTGGATCCCCAGCTCCGTCCACGCTCTCGCTCTCCTCGTCGCTCGTCCTCTACTGCCCCTCCTCGTCCTCCTGCTCACCTTGACTCCGCCGTTCGCCCTCGTCATGGTTCTCGCCCTGAGGCCGGGGTTAGCGTCTCTGCCCCTGTACGCCCTTCACTGGCCTCTCCGGATAGGGGCTCTACTACCTTCCGCCCGCTTCCCCTGCACAAAAGACGTCCTCTTCATTTGTCCTCTACGCGCGCGGATGTTCATGCTGTAGCTGGCCCTCTGCTCCCTCCTTCTACTCTGTCCAGGAGGGTCCGCCAGGATGTAGTTGCTTCTCCTCCTACTTCTCCTGCTTCGGTGCCTCTTCTTCCTTCTAGGTCTCGTCCCAAGGTGGAGGTTCCTCCCTCCTCCGCCTCGGTGTCGGGCCGCCCTGTTCTCTCAGCCCCGGGGATCCTTGCTCTGTTTCCCCCCGCGGCTCCTTCTGACCTCCTTTCACCCGGCCAGCCTTCCCCCTCCCGTCATCCTGCTCCTCTTCCTTCTTCTATTCCTGATCTTCGCTTGCCGGCTCCCCGTGAGGGTACCCCGCCGCTTGACTCGGTAGAGTATAGCGAGGTTTCGGGGTCCCCTTTCTCGGGGGCTGACGTGTCGCTGGAAGAAGGGGATGGTGATGTTTCCCCCTCGGGCGTTAGTGATCGGGAACGAGACCCTCAGGACCGCCACGGCCGTCGTCGCTCGCCTTCTTTGGGCCGCGACGCTGCTGTTTCGTGTCATGGGTCTCGCTCTCGCTCACGCTCGCCCCTGCGGGCCGAACTATCTTCGGGGGGGTCGCCTCTCTCGGATCGATTTTCGGCTATGCAGGGGTGGGTTGTGTCACACTTCGACGCGCGCTTGGAGGCGATGCAAGAATCCCTCTTATCGCGCTTCTTGGCGGTGACACAACCTCAGCGCCTCACCCAACCTGCCCCTGCTTTGGTCCCCCTCCCCTCTGCGGTGGACCACATTCCTTCTCGCCCTGCTTCTCCGCCTGCCCGGTCGTCGGCTAGTACTGCTCCTGCCCTGGCTCAGGTGGTTGCCCCTACTGTCTCACATGCGGGGGTCCTCCGTCTGCTAGGGCAGGGTCCGCGCTTGCCCCCCATCCAAAAGGCCAAGGTCCCATCGCGGACTATGCCGCTCCTCTATGGCTCCTTGGCTGTTTGGAAGGGGGTGCGGGCCTCCCACCCGGAGCGTGCTACCGACTTCCCGTCAGGTGAGAGGGCCCTACCTTTGGACTGGTCGGTCCAAATAAATGATAAGATGCAGTTCAGGGCGATCAGGGTGGATGGTCAGGTGGCCGACGTGGAGGTGCGGGCGTACCCGACAAGGACTGACCTTCAGTACTTTTCGGTGAAGCCCAAGCCCCCGTCTGCTCCTCGAACTAAGCTCTGGTCAGACTTCAGCCGCCAGGACATCCTTCAGGATGTTCAGTCCCTGGCTGTGTTAACGGGACTGTCCTCCTATGGGACGGGTTTGTGCGACGACGGTAAGCCTGGCTTAGCCGTCGTGCTCGATAACCCTCTCCCATTGGAGGCCTGGTTTGCTGAGGCCTTAGACTTTGCCAACCGTTCCGTCGACAGATCTATTTCAGTCCCTCCCCCAGAGTCGTCACTGCTTTTGCCTCCTCTGGTATCTGTCGGCGGATTGGATGGCAAGTTCTGGTCCTGGATTAGCGCTCCCAAACTTGAAATTTGTGCTATTGCTAACCCGTTCTTCTCCCACCCAGATAAGTCCTCTGTCGACAGGGATTTTACCTTGCGGCAGAGGGTGGCGAACTTATTGTCTTGTCTTCTAGGTTCCCTCCAGACGTCTGTTCACCACCTGCGACTTATCGAGGCGACTGCACCTGGCGATCTTCGCGAGGGTTTGGACCACGTTCGGCGGATCCACCTTCAGCTCGCGGTGTCTTTGGTTCCCGAGCTGAAGGCGGTTTTGTGCGAGGCAACTCGACAACGCCAGACGGTAAGGTCCTCGTTCTGCCGGAAGGCCCCTTTGGATATTCGTCAGGGTCTGTTATACTCTGAGCTATATACATCGGGGCTTTTTGCGCAGGATGCTTGGGAACGCTACGCTTCTCTGTCAGCGGACCCTGCTTACGACACGCAAAGACGCGCTGTGTCGCGACCAGGGTCTTCGCAGTCCCGTCCTTCTGCCGGTCCCCTTCGGGGTGCTGCCGCCACTGCTGCCGCCAAGAAAGGGCGCAGGAAAGGGAAGTTGCCGGCCAGAGCGTCGGTTCCGCCTCGCACTTCTGCTCCTGCTCCCTTTCATCCCCGCCGAGAAGGGGCTGGCCAGCCTTCCACTTCCGGCCGCACTTCGACGGGGTCAGACGCACGACGGACAGGGGATGGGGTGACCCGCCCTTTTCGGCGAGGTGGGGGGGGTAGGGGTGGTCAACGTGGCTCTTATGACCGCAGGGACCGTACCGGGGGACCCTCCACGTCAAAAAATGTGTAGGTTCTCCAGGTCGGTCTCCTCCTTGTTCTCCTTCTCGCCTCGCAGAAAGGGTCGCTCACCTCATCTCGGGGGCTCCCACAGGTTATTTTCGCCCTTGCGCCCTTCGGTGGCCACGAGGGACGTGGGGGCGGAAGATTGCACGGAGGGGTCTAACCTGGAGATGGAAGTCCAGACCCCCACTCAGCTCTTGTCAACGAAGCCGGCCTGTCTCTTCGGAGGTGGCCGACGTGATTACATCCATGCACGAGCAGGGAATCGTCAAGGAGGTGAAAGCCGGTCTACCGGTTTTCCTCTCCCGTGTTTTTCTGGTACCAAAGAAGGACTGCGACGCGATGCGACCGGTGGTGGATCTGTCGGCCCTCAACGGGCACATCGTGAACACACGGTTTCGGATGCTGACGGTGCACCAGGTACGACTGGCCCTGCGACCTCTGTCGTGGGTAGTGTCGCTGGACCTCAAGGATGCGTATTGGCACGTTCCGATCCATCCTCGTTTCCAGCGATTCTTGGCCGTTCAGACTTCCGATCGTGTGTTCATGTTCGACAGACTTCCCTTCGGTCTCAACATCGCGCCGCGGATCTTCTCGAAACTGGTAAAGCAGGCTCTGGATCCTCTCCTCAGGGGCGGCCTCCAGATCCTGTTTTACTTGGACGACTGGTTGATAGTTTCAGACACCCTAGAACAGTGCGTCCGCGACACCCTCACAGTAGTTCAACACATCACACAGTTAGGGTTCAAAATCAATATTCCCAAGTCGCGCCTGACCCCGTCGCGTGTCGTGACGTGGGTAGGTCTCGAATGGGATCTGACCAACGCTACAGTGACCCAGAGTCAGCCAAACGCGGTGAAACTTCGCAGGAAGGTCTTCGCCGTGTTGCACTCGGTCTCCCTCACGAGGAGGATCTGGGACTCGTTAGTGGGTTCGCTGAATTGGGCCGCTCTGACCATTCCCTTAGGGAGGCTCAGGCTGCGCCGCCTATACTCATGGGCAACAAGGTGTTTCCGTTGGCCCCTATGGATCGGCTCATGCCGATCCCGCGTACCATTCACAGACACTTAGGACACTGGGTTGCTCGGGGCACGCTCTCTGCGGCTGTGCCCTGGACCGCCCCCCCGCCGACGATCTGGGTAGATACAGATGCGTCGAGCGAGGTAGGGTGGGGTTACCAATCCAACCTGGGACATCAACATCACGGCAGATGGGTGGGACACACACACCTACACATCAATGCCCTCGAACTGTTGGTTCCCTTGTTCTTCCTGAGGGACCACGCGCTGGCCCTTCGGGGAAAGTCGGTGGCCTTCAGGATGGACAATCAGACAGCTGTCCACTGTATCCAAAGCAGGGGTCCTCCAGGTCTTTGACTCTGTTGGGGATCTCAGAGAAGTTGTTCTTCCTCGCGAACCGACACAACATCTCCCTGCACGCCTCCTACCTGCCCGGGACTGCCAACCTGTGGGCGGACGCCCTGTCGCGAGGACAGGGCGTTCTTGTAGAATGGGCAATGAAACAGACTGTATTCGACGACCTCGCAGCTTCCTGGGGTGTTCCGGAGGTCGACTTGTTCGCATCGAAGGAGACGCGCAAGTTGCCTCAGTACCTATCCCTCCGGACTCGCACTCCGGAGGGGGGTCCGGACGCTTTCATGGAAGACTGGAACAGGTGGCAGTCGATATACATATTTCCGCCACCAGACGCACTGTTGATGTGCAAAGTCCTCGCGCGGCTGCGGCTGTACCGCGGCAGAGTCTGGCTAATAGCGCCTCTGTGGCCAGCCCAGGCTTGGTACTCCCAGTTGAAGCGGTGGTGCCCGAGTCTGGTCCCTCTCCCTCTCTCAAACTTCCACTTGAGCCAGGTTGGCGACCTGCGGACCTCGTTGGCCTTCGCATCGTGGATGTTCGTGAGGCACGGTGGCTCCCAGTCCACGGACGGGACCTGACTGACTTCCTGAAGCGTTCATGGACGTCTTCGACTTGGGGGACTTACGAGTCCCACTGGAGGTCTTTTACTAGGTGGATACAGGACACTCACCAGACTGTTAGCTCTCCTTCCCTCGTCCTACACTACTTGTTTCACCTCTTCCGTACACGTCGCTCTCAAGTCAACACTATACGTAACCACTTGTCTGCCATCCGGGAGGTCTTTGAGTCCGTCACTGGGCTGGTCGTTCCACCGAAGGAGCTGGATTCCTTCATGAAGGCTGCCTTCAGGGAGCGACCGCCTCCGCGCCAGATCCCTCCTCAGTGGGATCTGGGGCGTGCTCTGGACCTTCTGGCTTCACACACATATACACGGGACACTACACCGGTTCAGTTGCTCGAGCGTACACTCTTCCTTGTCGCTCTGGCCACTGGGGATAGGGTGTCTGAACTAGCTGCCATGTCGCGGTCCCAGGAATGCATGCGATTCTCCCCGTCCTTGAATGTCGTCACGTTAGCCCCCTCCCCTCATTTTGTTGCCAAGAATGAGAGAGAGACCCACGTTTTCAAGCCTTTCACCATCCAGGCTTTAAAGCGTGGGCATACTCACCATGTGTTGTGCCCGGTGCAGGCCTTGCACTCCTATGTTGAGTCTGTGGCTCCGACTTCGGGTACTGCTGTGTGGGTGTCTCCTCGGACTGGTAGGAGGCTCTCGAAGGTACAGATAGGACGCCACATTTGTCGGGTCATTCGTGCCAGTAACCCTGCTTGTCGGGGTTCTGCGCACGATGTGCGATCCTTTGCTGCCTCCTTACGGTTCCTGCAGACTCGTTCGTTGCCTGACGTCGCCTCGGCGGGTTTGTGGTCTTCTGTCCATACCTTCGTCTCCTCCTACCTCTCCATGTCCATTGTTAGACCCCCTCGGCCTGTGATAGCTCTCGGGAGTCGTGTTTCCTAGGGCTCTCGCGAAGTTGCCTGGTCTTCCCCCCTCGTCACTTTTTCTTTTCCTTTGTTTTATTTCGAAAAGGGGGGGAGGGAAGTACGGGTTTGCAACACTGGATTACAAGTTTGGGGTTATGTTTTTATGTATACAGTACATAAGTGTTTTTGCCTCATTGATAATTGTGTTTTGTTTTTGTGATCAGTGTTTTTGTTCATTTTGGAAGAAAAGGGATTTTGTGTACAGTACTTTTTGGTTTAAGACAAGTCTATGGTTTTGCATTACTATGAATGACGGGCACGTGTTAAAACTGCTCTTTTTAGCTACTCCTCAGTTTTTCACTCTTTTATTAAACTCTCTTGTTTAAATTGTGTTTCTTTGTCATTCATAATTTTGTCTTATGCATTGGTTTTTTGGTAGGTTGGGCTTGGATGTCCTCCTCCTATTTGTTATGCAGCCTTGACGTTGGATTTGCCAAGACTACTAACAAATTGGGAGGTTTGACGTACCTCCCAACCTACCAAATAGGAAAACCTACTATTTGGTAGTAGTCTTGGAAAATCCAACGTACATAATACCCTCCCTCACGCCGGACCCCTGCCCATCCGCGTTCTTCTGCTGACGTGAGATGTGATAACAAGAGAGGGTCGCTCATGCGCACGTTCGACAGGGATCGGCGCATGACGGAACACGGGATGGGCCTTGAGCGGTAACTAAGGTAAACCCCTTTTTCTTCTCTTCTATACTTTTTTCACCTTCGGTGGTAGTTTTGGTTAATGTACAACGTCTCCTAGAGCAAGATAAGGAGTAGACTCTAGACGTTTTCTTTTTAACCGCGGTTGGAATGACGACATAGCAGTCAAAATAGACAAGTCGTCATTGCAATTAGGTTAATAGCCTTGACGTTGGATTTTCCAAGACTACTACCAAATAGTAGGTTTTCCTATTTGGTAGGTTGGGAGGTACGTCAAACCTCCCAGTTATGCCTCCATTGGCCCGCAAATTTGCGGTAATAGTTGGCTTTCACTATTGACTTTTTTTATGTCATCTTGTTGCCTGATACTATATTGGTGTATGCACTTTACTGGTGTTATAGGCCCTGCATGTAAGATGTTGAGTGGTGGTTAACACTTTCTCCATCTTTGCAGGTTCTGCTAGTGCTCTTCCGCCTCGGCCGCCCTCCTCACCTACCTCTGTGCTCCCAGTTTAGGGTGAGTACGGTTACCTGTTTGCATGTGTGTTCCTGTTTCCCCATGCTCCTTCCCTGGTTCTTCTTGGACATTCTCTCCACTTACTCCTTCGACGTGCTGATTATGGTGTGTGTTCTTCTAGTGCAGGTAGGCTGCCTTGCTTTCGCCTTGGTTGTCGCTCCCCGTGCTTGGAGAGCCACAAGTCCTGCTTGCGCCACTCGCTCTGTGTGTCCTCTACGGCCTACCTCCCTGCTCTGTGTGGCACGTGTCTGGCCCTGGTGGTTGTGCTGCTCCATGGCCCTGGTTCCTCGGCGGCGGCTGTGGCCTCCTGCTTCCCTTCCGTCGGTGTGGACGATGGTCTCCCGCCACATTAGGACTGTGGGCCACCGTTCCCCGGCCTTTGTTGCCGACCGGATCCGTGTCGCCCTGGGTATCCCTGACCCGACTGACGGCCATTTACCTGGCCCTCTCCCTGCTCGGGCCCTCTCCCCTGGGTCCCGCAGCCGGTCGTCCCATCGTCGGGGGTTCCCCGGCTCCGTCCACGCTCTCGCTCGCCTCGTCGTCCTCCTGATCGCCTTGACGACGCCCATCGCCCTCGTCATGGTTCTCGCCCTGAGGCCGGGGTTAGCGGCTCTGCCCCTGTGCGCCCTCCCCTGGCCTCTACGGATAGGGGCTCTACTCCCTTCCGCCCGCTTCCCCAGCCCAGACGACTTCCTCTTACGTTGTCCTCTCCGCGCGCGGTTGTTCATGCTGTAGCTGGCCCTCTGCTCCCTCCTCCTACACTGTCCAGGAGGGTCCGCCTGGATGTCGTTGCTTCTCCTACTTCACCTGCTTCAGTGCCTATTCTTCCTTCACGGTCTCGTCCCACGGTGGTGGTCCCTCCCTCCTCCGCCTCGGTGTCGGGCCGCCCTGTTATCTCAGCCCCGGGGATCCTTGCTCTGTTTCCCCCCGCGGCTCCTGGCCTCCTTTCACCCGGCCAGCCTTCCCACTCCCGTCGTCCTGCTCCTCCTCATTCTTCTCTTCCTGACCTTCACTTACCGTCTCGCCAGGGGAGTACCCCTCCTCTTGCCTCGGTGGGGTTTCGCGAGGTTTCGGGGTCCCCTTTCTCAGGAGCTGATGTGTCGCTGGAAGAGGGGAATGGTGCTGTTTCCCCCTCGGCCGTTCGTGATCGGGGACGAGTCCCTCAACGGCGACACAACCGTCGTCGCTCGCCTTCCTTGGGCCGCGCCGCTGCTGGTTCGTGTCGTGGGTCTCGCTCCCGCTCACGCTCGCCCCTGCGGGCCGACCAATCTGGGGGGGGGGGTAGCCTCTCTCGGATCAATTGTCGGCTATGCAGGGCTGGGTTGTGTCACGCTTCGATGGGCGCTTGGAGTCGATGGAAGACTCCCTCTTCTCGCCCTTCTTGGCGGTGACTCACCCTCAGCACCTCACCCTACTTACCCCTGCTACGGTCCCCCTCCCTTCTGCAGGCCTACGCTCTGGTCAGACTTCAGCCGCCCTGACATCCTTCCGGCTGTTCAGTCCCTGGCTGTGTTGACGGGTCTGTCCTCCTATGGGACAGGTTTGTGCGACGCCGGTACGCCTGGCTTAGCCATCATGCTCGGTCACCCTCTCCCATTGGAGGCCTGGTTTGCTGAGGCCTTCGACTTCACACACCGATCCGTCGACGGCTCTCCTTCCGTCCCTCCCCCGGAGTCGTCCCTGATTTTGCCTCCTCTTGTGTCTGTCGGCGGGTTGGACGGCGCGTTCTGGTCCTGGATGAGCGCGCCCGTTCTTGAACTTTGTTCTATTGCTACCCCGTTCTTCTCTCACCCGGATCAGCCCTCTGTCGCCAAGGTTTTTCCCTTGCGACAGAGGGTGACGGACTTATTGTCTTGTCTTTAGGTTCCCTCCAGACGTCTGTTCACCACCTGCGGCTTTTCGAGGCGTCTGCGCCAGGCGATCTTCGCGAGGGTTTGGACCGCGTTCAGCGGGTCCACCTTCGGCTCGCGGTGTCTTTGGTTCCCGAGCTGAAGGCGGTTTTGTGCGCGGCAACTCGGCACCGCACGACGGTACGGTCTTCGTTCTGCCGGCCGGCCCCCTTGGTTATTCGTCAGGGTTTGTTGTACTCTGCGCTATATACGTCGGGTTTTTTTTTTATGCAGGATGCTTGGGCATGCTACGCTTCTCTGTCGGCGGCCCCTGCTTCCGACACGCGACGCCGCGCTGTGTCGTTCCGGCCCCTGCTTACGTCACGCACCGACGCGCTGTGCCGCGCGCGGGGTCTTCTCAGTCCCATCCTTCTGCCGGTCCTCTTCGGGGTGCTGCTGCAAGTGCTGCCGCCTTGCACGGGCGCAGGACTGGGACGTTGCTAGCCTGTGCATCGGTTCCGCCTCGCACTTCTGTTCTTGCCCCTTTTCATCCCCTCTGTGTCGGGGCTGGCCGCCCTTCGAAGGGGTCAGCCCCGCGCCGGCCTGGGGTTGGGGTGGCCCGCCCTTTTCGACGAGGTTGGGGGGGGCGGGGGTAGAGGAGGTCAACGTGGCGCTCATGCCCGCACGGCCCGTACCGGGGGTACCTCCACGTCAACACAATGTGTAGTTCTCTGGGTCGGCCTCCTTGTTCTCCTTCTCGCCTGGGCGTACCGGGTCGCTCCCCTCCTCTCGGGTGCTCCCTCGGGTTGTTTTCGCCCTTGCGCCCCTCGGTAGCCGCGAGGGACGTTGGGGGCGGCGGGTTGCGCGGAGGGGTCTCACCTGGAGGTGGACGTCCAGACCCCCACTCCGCTCTTGTCACCGACGCCGGCCCATCTCTTCAGAGGTGGCCCACGTGTTCACTTCCATGCCCGAGCTGGGTAGCGTCGAGGGAGTTGACCGCCGGTCACCCGGTTTTCCTCTCCCGTGTCTTTCTGGTACCGTCGACGAACTGCGACGCGATGCGACCGGTGGTGGATCTGTCGGCCCTCAACGGGCACATCGTGCACACACGGTTTCGGATGCTGCCGGTACCCCTGGTACGCCTGGCCCTGTGCCCTCTGTCGTGGGTAGTGTCGCTGGCCCTCCAGGATGCGTCTTGGCTCGTTCCTCTCCATCCTCGCTGCCGTTCGGACTTCCGATCGTGTGTTCCTGTTCGACGGCCTTCCCTTCGGTCTCCGCATCGCGCCGCAGATCTTCTCCGCACTGGTGGGGCAGGCTCTGGGTCCTCTCCTCAGGAGCGGGCTCCAGATCCTGTTTTCCTTGGCCGATTGGTTGGTAGTTTCCGACGCCCTAGGCCTGTGCATTGGCGACGCCCTCACAGTCGTTCGCAACAACGCACGGTTAGGGTTCCCCTTCGCTGTTCCCACGTCACGCTTGACCCCGTCGCGTGTCGTGCCATGGGTCGGTCTCGCATGGGTTTTGTCCGGCGCTACGGTGACCCGGGGTCTGCCGGCCACGGTGCACCTTCGGTGGACGGTCTTCGCCGTGTTGCACTCGGTCTCCCTCCCGGGGTGGCTCTGGGACTCGTTCGTGGGTTCGCTGCATTGGGCCGCTCTGCCCCTTCCCTTAGGGAGCCTCTGGCTACGCCGCCTCCTCCTCATGGGCACCGCGGTGTTTCCGTTGCCCCTATGGATCGGCACCTGCCGCTCCCGCGTACCGTTCGCCGACGCTTCGGTCGCTGGGTTGCTCGGGGCTCGCTCTCTGCGGCTGTGCCCTGGACTGCCCCCCCCCGCCGACGGTCTGGGTAACCACAGATACGTCGAGCGAGGTTGGGTGAGGTTCCCAATCGAACCTGGGACGTCCACTTCCCGGCAGATGGGTGGGTCTCCCTCCTCTTACCCGTCTATGGCCTCGGACTGTTGGTTCCTTTGTTCTTCCTGCGGGACCACGCGCTGGCCCTTCGGGGTACGTCGGTGGCCTTCGGGTTGGACACTCAGACAGGCTGTCCCCAGTTTCCTTATGCGGGGGTCCTCCAGGTCGTTGACTCTATTGGGGGTCTCGGTGGAGTTGTTCTTCCTCGCGGACCAACACCCCTTCTCCTTGCATGCCTCCTCCCTGCCCGGGCCTGCCACCCTTTGGGCGGCCGCCCTGTCGAGAGGGCAGGGCGTTCTTGTAGAATGGGCGATGAACCGGACTGTGTTCGCCGACCTCGTGGCTTCCTGAGGTGTTCCGGAGGTCGCCTTGTTCGCATCGGGGGTGCCGCGCCAGTTGCCTCTGGACCTCTCCCTCCGGCCTCGCGCTCCGGGGGGGGTCCGGACGCTTTCATGGTCGCCTGGTACAGGTGGCGGTCGATATTCATCTTTCCGCCCCCAGACGCGCTGTTGATGTGCCCAGTCCTCGCGGAGCTGCGGCTGTACCACGGCTGCGTCTGGCTCCTCGCGTCTCTGTGGCCGGCACGGACTTGGTCCGCCCGGTTGCCGCGGTGGTGCCCGAGTCCGGTCCCTCTCCCTGTCTCCGGCTTCCACTTGGGCTAGGTTGGGGCCCTGCGGACCTCTTTGGCCTTCGCATCGTGCTTGTTCATGAGGCACGGTGGCTCCCGGTCCCCGGCCGGGCCCTGCCTGACTTCCTGCAGCGTTCCAGGCCGTCTTCTCCTTGGGGGACTTACGGGTCCCGCTGGAGGTCTTTTACTAGGTGGCTACAGGCCACTCGCCTGCCAGTTGGCTCTCCTTCCCTCGTCCTACGCTCCTTGTTTCACCTCTTCCGTCCACGTCGCTTTCCAGTCGACGCTATACGTACCCATTTGTCTGCCGTCCGGGGGGTTTTTTGGGTCCGTCGCTGGGCTGGTCGTTCCGCCACAGGAGCTGGATTCCTTCCTGATGGCTGCCTTCCGGGATCGACCGCCTCCGCGCCAGGTTCCTCCGCAGTGGGATCTGGGGCAGGCTCTGGTCCTTCTGGCTTCCCCCACGTATACAAGGGCCGCTACGCCGGTTCCGTTGCTCGGGCGTCCACTCTTCCTTGTCGCTCTGGCCACTGGGGATCGGGTGTCTGCACTAGCGGCATTGTCACGGCCCCGGGACTGCGTGCGCTTCTCCCCGTCCTTGCATGGCGTCTCGTTTGCCTCCTCCCCTCCTTTTGTTACCACGCATGGGAGGGAGGCCCCCGTTTTCCAGCCTTTCGCCGTCCAGGCTTTACGGCGTGGGCATCCTCGCCATGTGTTGTGCCCGGTGTCAGCCTTGCACTCCTCTGTTGCGTCTGTGGCGCCGCCTTCGGGTACTGCTGTGTGGGTGTCTCCTCGGACAGGTGGGAGGCTCTCGCGGGTGCAGATAGGCCGCCACGTTTGTCGGACCGTTCGTGCCCGTCACCCTGTTTGTAGGGGTTCTGCGCACGATGTCAGATCCTTTGCTGCCTCCTTCCGGTTCCTGCCAGTCGATCCTTACCTGCCATCGCCTCAGCGGTTTTGTGGTCTTCTATCAATTCCTTCATCTCCTCCTACCTCTCCGTGTCCAGTGTTCGACCCCCTCGGCCGGTGATTGCTCTCGGGGGTCGTGTTTCCTGGTGCTCTGGCGAAGATCCCTGGTCTTCCCCCCTTGTCCCTCGTTCTTTTCCTTTGTTTTGTTTTGACAAAGGGGGGGGGGGGGTACGGGTTTGCAACACTGGATTGCAAGTTTGGGATTATGTATTGTTCCAGTACATAAGTGTTTTTGCCACATTGAAAATTGTGTTTTGTTCTTGTGTTCAGTGTTTTTGTTGGTTTTTGAAGAAAAGGCATTTTGGGTACAGTACCTTTTTGGTTTCAGACAAGTCTATGTTTTTGCATTACTATGAATGACGGGCAT
Organism: Paralithodes platypus; assembly: GCA_032716605.1. NCBI lineage: Eukaryota > Metazoa > Arthropoda > Malacostraca > Decapoda > Lithodidae > Paralithodes > Paralithodes platypus. The sequence continues at coordinate 31,925,628 of CM064527.1, read as the reverse complement.
GTGTTAAAACTGTTCTTTTTAGCTACTCCTCAGTTTTTCACTCTTTTATTAAACTCTCTTGTTTAAATTGTGTCTTTGTCATTCGTAATTTTGTTTTATGCATTGGTTTTTTTTGGTAGGTTGGGCTTGGATGTCCTCCTCCTATTTGTTATGCAGCCTTGACGTTGGATTTGCCAAGACTACTAACAAATTGGGAGGTTTGACGTACCTCCCAACCTACCAAATAGGAAAACCTACTATTTGGTAGTAGTCTTGGAAAATCCAACGTACATAATACCCTCCCTCACGCCGGACCCCTGCCCATCCGCGTTCTTCTGCTGACGTGAGATGTGATGACAAGAGAGGGTCGCTCATGCGCACGTTCGACAGGGATCTGCACATGACGGAACACGGGATGGGCCTTAAGCGGTAACTAAGGTAAACCCCTTTTTCTTCTCTTCTATGCTTTTTTCACCTTCGGTGGTAGTTTTGGTTAATGTACAACGTCTCCTAGAGCAAGATAAGGAGTAGACTCTAGACGTTTTCTTTTTAACCGCGGTTGGAATGACGACATAGCAGTCAAAATAGACAAGTCGTCATTGCAATTAGGTTAATAGCCTTGACGTTGGATTTTCCAAGACTACTACCAAATAGTAGGTTTTCCTATTTGGTAGGTTGGGAGGTACGTCAAACCTCCCAGTTTATCATTGTAATGCCCTGTAGGCTACCCGCAAAAATCCCGCAACCCCAATTCTGTAGCCTACTACCCGAGTTGACGTCTGGGATAGTGTAAAATAGTCGTTGATGGCGAAGTCTAAAAAACCCATCACGTGAATCACTACGAGACTATCACCTGGTTCTTTCAAGGAGAACTAAGGTTGCTATCCTATTGTACGTCCGTGGTAGTACAGTGGGTTAGTGCGTGAGTCTGGTTGACCTACTGAGGTCCCTAACCAGGGATCGAACCCGCGCCAGGCATCTCAAAGCCTGGGGGAATTTTCGGGAGAGTTAAATTCCCTTCACACCCAGCATTTCAATCATATATTAGTTCTTCTATTTTTTACCCCCATTGACCAGTCTAGGAGAAGTTTCCGGACAGACAGCCTTGATGCTTGTGCACAGTATACGGGCGGGACCTGTGTGTACGATACCACTCAGCTTATGCAGAGTTGATTAACTCTTTAACTTCCAATGTACCTTCCTAAGCTGAACATACTGTAATCGTCTACTGATAGGTACAATAAAGAAGGTCGTCCTCGAATTCTGAGAGGGTTAAACTCATAATCTTAGATAATGTAATAATTAGATAATGTAATGGTACAAATTTATGGCTATAAACACGTAAACAATTATAATATACAACTGAGAACCCCCCCCCCCCTCCATGCGTGGTGTAGCATTAGTTTGCAATAATTAATACAGTTATTATAATACTGTGTTGGTGTGCTTCTTACAGTCTCCAAAGGTCCTCCTTCCCCTTCACACATCATACACTGCCATTAGTAAGTGGTAGTAGTTGTAGCAGTAGTAGTAGTAGGTATTGTAGGTGGTAGTACCCTTTGTACTGTAGTTGTAGTGGTGGTAGTAACCATTGTACTGTAGTAGTAGTAGTAGTAGTGGAAGTAGTAGTAGTTGTAGTAGTGGGTATTGTATTGGTGGTAGTAGCCTTTGTATTGTAGTTGTAGTGGTGGTAGTAACCATTGTACTGTAGTTGTAGTAGTGGTGGTAGCAGTTTTTGTATTTTATGTATATGAAGGAGCCAAAAGGCAGGCTGCCTGTAACAAGTGTTTCCCCCAAAGCCAAAAGAGTGACAGAGACAAATTCAAGGGACGTTGGGGTCAATCTGCCTGGATGCACGAATCTTTGGATTCTTTGCAAGACCGTTGCAAGACAACCAGACGTCATAGCAGAGATGATTCAGGTGTCATTGGAAACCTCTATTACAGTACTTTCATGGATATATTATTGTATTACGTTCTGGCTCTTTTTATGCATGAAAATGTGCAAGGAATGAAGGTTACTTAGGGCTAAAATCGCCGCAGGCAGAGGGTTAAATACTTGTTCTAATTACTAAGACTTATTATTGCCTATTCTTCCTCTTCTCGCTGAAAAAGAGAATTAGCATCTAGGTTACGTGTAGCCTTAGTAATGACCGAGATCAAAATGTGTGGAGAGTATGGGTCATTAGTACAGGATATCCTGTCACCCGGGGCCTATGAAAGCTAGTACTGAGAGCGGGATATACCGTCACTCGGAGTCCGTGAATTAATAACGAACAAACTTTGGTATGAAATATAGACTTTTTTCTCAGTTTTCTTCAGTCATATTGTAGTATGAGCTTTCCTAATTCTTGTCATGTAAAACTCATTACTGTAGACGCAATTATTTTGGGTTTAATTAGAGCGATAATATATATATATATAGTTTTTTTCCGCTCCATCCATTGAGAGCCTAATGAAACAAGGGAGCCCTGATGTACAGTAACAAAATGTAAGTATCTTCTACGTCTCAGGGAGCTAAAATGAGGCCTTTAAAATGCTGAAACAGATTAATCCGAGGCATGGAACGTGATTTGTGTGGTTTGTAGCATATTTAAAGCCTTGAAGTACCCCAGATGCACCTTCAAAATTTTTATTTAGTTACCCCAACCCCTTCAGTTTTCTTCAATGATGGTTTGAAAGAAAACTATTTTTAGAAGACTAAAATACCCCAGAACAAGAAGCCCACCACAGAAGCCACGAGCGAACACCACACAGAAACACCCGGAAGAAAGGTCCACAGAACGAAAGGACCAGCTGACCGAGCCCGCCATTCCAGACAGGCCCAAGCCCGCAGGGCTAAACAGCTCCAGGACACACCCATTTACCTTTTCTAAACCGACCATTTTCCACACCTCACGTACACTAACCCCCTCGTGTCCTACACTTATTAACTACAAAGATGATGAACAGGAATATACATTCATATTAAAAACACCCATGCCCTGTCCCGACGTTGAGCCAATGCCAACACATCAGACAGCCATAAATATATCTATGTATGTTCTTACATCCGAGAAGTAGATGTTATATATCTTAGAAGTTCAAACACCCACGCTTGTCCCTAGACCTCTTATATAATTTTCCATGACGAGTATAGATATATGTAACCCGTGCTCAGTCGCCCCTTGCATTGCTCCTCTAGTAACTAAGTATTAATATTAACATTCCCTAACATCTTGTCTTGCCAGACTAAGCTTCTGAAGACCCATCGCCCCATAAATCTATGTATGCAATCCTTAGGTTAAGTATTTTTATCCGCCATTGTGTTCATCTTTTTCCATTTACTTTCCACAATTGTCATACGTCTTCCCCTTGCCTCCTTCGTATCCACAGCCCACACTACACCAATTTATTTCGTGTCTTACACCTCTTACCCCAACCAGAGATTGTATAAGATAACCTGGTTACCAGTATCTGTCATAAGTACCCCGAAACAATAACTAAGTACCCCTACGAACTGCCGCTGTGGTTAGTATTTTATATTTAATAGAAAACGCAGTTCCCAGGGCCAACTAATAGTATCCATAACCCTCTGACTGATCACATAACTCTATCTTTTCCAGACTCATATACCACCCATAGTTGCATTCCCCGGTAGCATTTGGCTAACGTATTCTACTGCCTTTTCAAACTTCCATATCAATTGTAGCCTAATGCCACCCCCACGCCCAGGGACCTTAGGGGCAAAATTTCCCTGTAGCCCTTGAACTCCCCCCCCCCTCTCATTAAGACACCCGCGCTTCTCGACTCTTGTCCGACCTAGCCTCTCTCTCATACCTCTTGAAGATCCTTGAATTGTCCGTTACTAACGCTCTCCAACCTTTTATATATATACTCCTATCCAGCCTACCTTCACTTAGTAGGCCAGAACAACATTAGAACTTTACTAGCCCCTTGCATGCCATCTATTCTCTTACAACACATTCACAACCCTGCACCCAATGGTCGTCGGTGCGAGGCTAGCCGCCCCGCCAGTAACTAACTTCTATTGTCATACTTCCAGATAAATGTGGCAGAGTTAGCAACCCAGTCTCCACCATATCCAGCAAACCCTACAATTAACAACCAGCCGAGTAAAACCAGCTAGCTAAGGCACCTTCGGTTTTGGTATTAACACCTTACGAGCGGCCTATGCGGTTTATTTATGTGTACCGCACAGCGGGGTGTTTTTAGCCAAAATAGGGCTGTTTACGTGATCATTTTCATGCCTAAATAAGACCCAGAACGTAAAACAAGTACCTATCCCTGAAAGGGCATAAACAGAGCTTTCGAATGACACCATAACGATCCTTGTATGATGGATAGTTTTCTTGCAATAACCGTGCAACGCGAGTGCAAAAAGCAGGTAATTCGGTACTTTCAGTACATAATTGAGTATGTAGCGAGTGAGAGAGGGAGGAGGGAGCTGAGATTTGTGTCAGTAGGTTCGCCGCGGTGGTCTGGAGCAGTCATACGCTCGCTAGTCTCCTGCCACCACTTGTCTCTCTCTCTCAGCCACATTACGTGCTGAAATTGCCACTCGAGTTATGTCGAGCGCCGCCACATAGTCCAGCTTTATTTAACTCGACTTATGTTGCTCGCCGCTAATTAAGGGTTAAAGACACTCACATCTGTCTCATACACAGAGGGTTATTACAAACACTGGTGATATGGCAAGCCCCTAGCCACAGCCGCCGGACGACTATATCAGAGAGAGGGCGCCCAGCTCCCCCTTTTTGCCCACCCGAGGAGGGAGACCCCCACCCCCGCGGAGGTATACCTGGCCCCTGTTTTGACTTTCGAGTCATTGCCAGGTAGCACAGGAATTCTTCCTATCAATGAACTAACCATGAATGACTAACACCTTTACTAACCTCTATTACCTCACAATAAACCATTTACCTTTCTTGCATGCTCTGATCACTAAATTAGCACCTCAGCTATACCATAGAATGAAGATTGAACAATCTAGAGAGACGCTCCTATCACAGCTGTCCCCATCCTCCTCGCAAAGTAGATCCAGTCTCTCTCCCCTAAATACGTCCAGTATAGCCAAAATAGTACCTCTTACTAAGGCTCAGTTATATGAAAATATAAAGGCTTCCTATCGCCCTGTGCCACAACAGTAAATACCATCTTACCTAGTCCCCATATCTATTGAGAGCTCAATTAAGTCCATAAGACTCGAGATCCCTACTGTCTACAGGGTCCAGAACCGAGCCTATAAATCTAACTCCCGCCCCCAGTCAAATCAGTTGAAAGCTAGACACCAACCAGTGGTCACTACCCTGCAGTTTACCTCTAGCTCTGCCCTTGTGTTGTTCCGGAGTTGAGAGATTCCAGATCCGGCAGACTCCGTGGCAGAGAAGACTGATAGAAGCATCTGTCCATGTACAAGTCCTAACGTGCACCTTATAACCTTCACACAAATTCGTGGGTATATAAGTGTGTAGCCAGCAACGATCATCAAGAGATCCGACTTGAGAACTTCCTACATTTTGGACCATCTGGACGGCCGAAGAACCAGTCGTTAGCCCCCAACATCACCGGAAGCAAGATAACCAGGACCAGATCTACCCATACTATTCAAGATTCATGTTACTAGTACTAAGTGTTATAGTACTAGCTTGATACTCACCTATTAACTTTCTATAAAGTGGCTAAGACCTTGCCCAGTGTAATTCATATTTAACCATTCCATTTGGGACGTACTAAGCGATCAGTGTTTTTTATTAACAGGCGACCTTGACTCTCGTAATTACCTTATTCAGATATTAAAACTCTAGTGATATCTAACGTTCGCCCACTGATTCGTGTTCTACATATTTCTGCCTTAAGAATATCAAACTTAGTTCAGTACCCCCATGAGGTTGCTAGAGATTTCCGTGTTCTATAATATGCGCGTCTAATCCTAACTGTGAGTTGCTACGTGGGCACGCGACCAGCCAGCAAGAGGTAAAATCAGTGACATTGAATTATACGAATATATTGAGGTCTTCCAGTAAAATATAAACTTGCTAATTAAACCCGTGATCAGAAGAATATACCTGAACGTTGGAAGTGGGAGACTAGGCTCCATCCAAATCCGCAAATGCTAGCAGTTCCCTTCTATCATTTGTTTTGTGCGAATATAACTATCTTTCTATGCTCTTTATTTCTTTATTTCAATAAACGTGAACTTGTGTCGTGTTACCGTGTGTTTATTTTGTGTTCTCTATTCCTCATACCTTGTATTGTGCATGCAGCCTTCTATACCCAGTCATTCAGAACTCACATTACCCAAGTTAAACCTGTAGAAAAACAGGGCATAACAAAGACTAACTTCATTAAATTTTCCTAAGTGCACATAAATAAAATAAACAAATTATAACTGGCATCTATGCAGCTCAGTGGGTTAAATAGGGTTAAACTGTGCTTTCTATATTTCCAGTGATCCAAGAAGAGCACACAACGCCCACCTCCCCTCCAGAACACCACAAGCTCCAGAACACAGGAAGGAGCACGGCGGCCTCAACTATTCCGATGTGGCGTTGGTACCTGAGGAAGCTGTGGAGGTTCAGGAAGAGTTTGGTCTTAGTCTTGGCTCCGGTACTTTTCTCTCTCATACCAGCCAGCAACCCAACCAAGGTAAGGTTAGCTTTCTGGTTGGTTAACACAAACAAAAAAGTTTATCTACAATCTTACATTATACACTAGTCAATAGGTGTTCCGATGTCTAAGAAGTGTTGAAGGATTAAGAATGTTCTTGAAACTGTCTAAACTGGGCCTGGGTTCGGAATCGCGCTCATTTTATATACCTACATACATAAATGTCAAAACTGAATGCTCCACATGAAGTGAGGTTTTGGTCTCATATCCTAATGGCAGCCCTGTCCAGAGCTGCCTTACTTGTCAGGTTTTTATCATTCAAGATCATACTGTAAGGTCTGATCCCTTATCTTTCATGGTATACCTCCTGGGTGCAGCTCCATTCACGTACACACACTTACATCTGTCCACCCAACTTAGTTCAACCATCCTCTCCACATACCCAAACTATTCAAACCTGTTATGTACGCATCTCATCATTAACCTGACAAGCACGATATAGACCTAGGTGCTAGGGTAGTTATTTGTGCATTTCTAGCCCTGGATTCTGACAGAATTCGTTATATTTACAATATAAAGCATTATTTGTTTTCGGTATGCTTTTATTTTACATATATGATGTATATATGAACCTTCAAGAGTTCTAAAATAAGTGGAAAAAGCATTTGGGTGGTGAAAAACGAAGATATTGGCCACCCGGTCATAATCTCAGGCGAGAGAGAGCCACAGGCAGCCCTCCCCTCTCGCTGTCTGGGAGTCAACTGAGACGAGCGGGGCGGTGTGTGCCGGTGTCTGGGTGTTGCATAACGATCTTTTATGCAACCCACTTGTGCTACATTATCGCGGGAGAGAAAAATAACCGATAAATGATGATAATAAGAGGAAAAATAGGTGATAATTGAGGAGGGGGGGGGAGGGGGGAATAAGGTGGGGAAGGAGGGGAGGGGGAGGGGTGAGAAACTCATGGATGAGTACTAGAGGGGAATTATCTCACCTAGAGACAAAATCCTTTGTTTTGATAGGCCCTTTTTTTTTTTGGAAGGCTTTTTTTATGGTCTTGCTTCCGTGAGGCCTATCGCGTTCCCTATAGGAAGCCTTCCGTGAGGCCTATCGCGCTTGCCGGGTTAATACTCTTGATACCTAACCGTCTCCTCAGGTCTTCGCTAGATATCTTATCTTGCAGTTTGGACCCACTAATCCATCTCACCATTCTCATCTCATTACATTCCATTCTGTTGATATTCATTCACTTTGACAGGTCACGTTACTGAAGCATATGCCATAGCACTTCTAATACATGAAGAGTGGCCTAATAATATCTGAAATGGATATGTATTTCGTTCCAGGAGGCGCGATGTGGGTTTATGATGTTAGTAATGTCGATGTACTGGATGACGGAAGCTGTGCCCATCCCTATCACCGCCCTCATTCCGGTGTTCGCCTTGCCCCTGTTGGGCATCATGGACACAGAACAGGTGTCACAGTGCTACATGAAGCAGACCAATATGATGTTTATCGGAGGCATCACCATGGCCATTGCTGTGGACCATTGTAACCTGCACAAGAGGATTGCTCTCAGCGTCATCCTCAGAGTTGGTGAGTGGGATAGTATTAACCCGTACAATTGTACATTGCGATGTAATCTGTGTTTTTTTTTGTTTTACCTGACAAATTTTCACTTGGTCTCATTGAGCTATATGTATAACATGTAATGTGTAATATGTTTTGAAATGCTGGGTGTGAAGGGAATTTAACCCTTCCGAAAATCCCCAAGCCTGCCCAGTGGCCTGGTGCGGGTTCGAACCCTGGTTAAGGACCTCAGTAGGTTTTACCAGACTGGCGCAGTTTCGAACCCTGATTATGGACCTCATTAGGTTTACCAAACTCGCGCGCTAACCCACTGTACTACCACGGACGTACAATAGGATAGCAACCTTAGTTCTTGAAAAAAACAGGTGATAGTCTCGTGGTGATTCATGTGGTGGGATTCTTAGACTTCACCATCAACGACTATTTTATGCTATCCCAGACATCAACTTGTGTAGTTTTGTGGTTGCGGGATATTTACGGGTACAGAGTATTACATGTTTTCGGTTTCATTTTTATTTTTTGCAACTGAATGATGTTATTCTGATACAGTAACCTCAGCCAATCAGCTCAAAGTAAAGTTCTCTAGCTCAAGTAACCAAGCGCATACTCACCACGTAAAAAAAAAAACCTATAGCTGTGAGCACTGATAAGGTTACGTTATAACCATTTGACTCTTTGAACCTTTAACCCTTTCCCTGCGGGTGACGTTCTGGAATGCATAGGCAATTTACAGCAATTTCCAGGCTTTAAAAGCCTGTAAAAAACGTAGAAATCGAGTTTCAGTGGGCCGGAGCGTGAGGGACCTCCCTCCGACCCTCAGAGCAGCCAGCCGCTCACTGAGGGAGACTGTGTCTCGCGCGGGTGTCTCACAACAGTGTTGCCGAGTGAGCGAGCTAATAATTAGCGAGTTTTCCCGAATGTCTATGACAACGCTGCGGGTGAACCCCGCCACCTACGAAGCTCGTTCTGGTCTCATTTTGAAGCTATTTTCGCCTAGTTTTTGGCAGAATAGTTAATTTAATGCAGATGCTTGATTAATAATTCAGGAGTGCCTGAATATGCCTTAAATAGCGCAAATAAGCCCGCAGAGAATGGGTTAAAGCCAAGCTCTGAAGCATGTGGGCTATTATTAACTCAATTAATGGGGGCTGTCTTGTTTACATCACTGTAACGCCAGGCAGGTATAATTGCCGAAAATTACCTTCACTCCATGCTCTTTTTCATGCATAAGCAAGAGCCAGAGCGTAATACAATATATGTTGAGTGGTACTTGAAAAGTAGACAGAATGGATATAAAACACCATCTGAGGAAGAGCACTTTATTGACGTTTCGCAGATAGCTTAGTGACCTGATGAAGCTATCTGCGAAACGTTGTCAATAAAGTGCTCTTCCTCATATGGTGTTTTTTATCCAATACAATATACATCCGTGAAAATACAAAGATAGAGCTTTTCAATGACACCTGAATCATCCCTGTACGACATCTGATTATCTTGCAACGATCGTGCAACCGAAGAACAAAATTGGTAAAATAGGGGCAATTTTGGCTGCTTTTGCTGTGTGAGACAGCCGTATCTCGGTCCCCAATGTCTGCCCGCACACTGTGGCGATCGGTTGGATCCCCCCTATGCTCCCTCCAAAGCCTGGCCTCTCTCTCAGCGCTCATAATAGCCTCAAAATAGCGTCCGTCATATGACGGCCACCGTACAGATGGCCTATTTCCTCTCTCCCACCATATGACGGTCGCCGCGAGTTAAGGGTTAAATATTGTATTGCTTCATTAAATTTCAATACGTATTCAAATGGATGCCTAGCTATTACAACTGTCTTGCTTTCTGCTGTGCGTGCCAGGCCTACAGTAGATGTTTTTCTATAAGTTACTGTACAGTCGCGCTAATATGTCATGTCTCCGCACCAAGTATATTTTGATCAATAATTGGTATCAGTATTATCTAAAACTTGATATATTTGTTTCGAGTGAGATATACAAACATGATCCTACACTTATCCACCCTATTCAACATCTGACAGACATTAATACAGCACAGAGCGAAGCAAACGTAATGAAGGCTGAGACAAGACTTATTAGAGCCTCTGTACAGTTGGGGTCATAATTCCCTTTCCACCCCTAGATCCCTAAACCATAGATCTGGCAGCGCTGGGTGAGCGACCGACTCTCTCACACAGATAATCAGACTCAGGTGGTCAGCTTGTCTGATTATCTGTGTGAGAAAGTCGGTCGCTCACCCAGCGCTGCCAGATCTATGGTTTAGGGATCGAGGGGTGGAAATGGAATTATGACCCCAACTGTACCTACCCCTCTCCACCCACCTCCCCCCAGGCCAGTCCCCCGGGCGTCTGATGGCAGGGTTCATGATCACGACCACCTGCCTATCTATGTGGATCTCCAACACTTGTACTTGTCTTATGATGGTGCCCATTGTGGAGGCCATACTGGAGGAGTTGTATCAGGTATGGGGCTATTTATTATTGCCTCTAACCCTATACCTATCTCTGGCTTTGTGTTTATATCTGCTTTTATTTGTCTCTATCTCTGTCTTACTCTTAATGTGTATCTCTGTTATTCATATTTGTTTTCACCAACTCACCAATTAATTTACAAATAAACCTGAAATGCTGGGTGTGAAGGGAATTCATGGTCTCCTGAAATATCCCCAGGCTACCTTTAGGATCAACTTTTCCTGGTACCTGGCGCGGGGTACGAACCTCTGAAGGGAATTTAACCCCCCTAAAAACCCACAGGTTTGAGATGCCTTGGGTGGGGTTCGAACCCTGGTTAGTGACCCAACCATCACCACCAGGCCCGCGCGCTAACCCACTGTACTACCACGGACGTACTAAAAGTATAGCAACCTTAGTCCGATTTTTAAGAACCAGGTGATAGTCTCGTGGTATTATCACGTGATGAGTTTATTGGACTTACCATCTCCGACTATTTTACGCTATACCTGACGTCAACTCGGGTTAGTATTATTGTGGGTGCGGGACATTTTCGAGGGCATTACATTACATCCTTCTTTAACTGGGCTAGTCCCTAGCCTATTTTAAGGTCGTAAGGTATCGTAGCTGTATTACCTCAGCAATCTCAATATTGTTGGTATAGGGTTTGCGTGACGGGTGCTCCACGTAGCTACCTGGTCACATTCCCTAGCTGCCACCAATGAAATGCTGGGTGTGAAACTTTTCCTGGTACCTGGCGCGGGGTACGAATCTCTGAAGGGAATTTAACCCCCCTAAAAACCCACAGGTTTTGAGATGCCTTGGGTGGGGTTCGAACCCTGGTTAGTGACCCAACCATCACCACCAGGCCCGCGCGCTAACCCACTGTACTACCACGGACGTACAAAAGTATAGCAACCTTAGTCCGATTTTTAAGAACCAGGTGATAGTCTCGTGGTGTTATCACGTGATGAGTTTATTGGACTTACCATCTACGACTATTTTACGCTATACCTGACGTCAACTCGGGTTAGTATTATTGTGGGTGCGGGACATTTTCGAGGGCATTACAAAACCCAACTAATGAAATCAATGAAAGTAATGAATACATGTGGTACTCCAAGGACTCGAACCTAGAATACTCACACCAAAATACCAGGATTTTGAGTGGTGCTTGTGGGACTTTGGCGCTAAGTGGGAGTACTTCTTTGATTTCCCATGGAATTATATTTGCTTCCGTGGCCGGGGACCCTCGGAGAGTGCTGAACGCATTACCGAGGGAATCTTCTCGGGCATGGAGGCATACATTCCATTTTCTTTCTCTCAGACTAATGCAAACAAATCTTGGTTTACTCACGCTTTTTCTGCTGGTGTCCACAACAAGGAGGAAGTATTCAAACAGTATGACGCCTCAAGACTCAAGAATCTCATTCTTCCTATGTTTCTGCCCGGAATCAAGCCAAATCTGTTCTTCGCCTTGCCAAACACTCTTTCATCAATAATAAAGGCACTGAACTATCCAACTCTAGCTCTTCCCAAGCTTTCTGGCATCTAGCCAAAATCCTCTCCAACAATTTGTCTTCCTCATCTTTCTCTCCCCTTTTCCACTCTGACGGCACAACCATCACTTCTTCCTCTGACAAAGCTGAACTCTTTGCTCAAACTTTCACTAAACAACTCCACCTTGGATGATTCCGGTGCTATTCCTCCCTGTCCACCCCCTCTCACTTACTTATGTCTAAGATCATAATCTCTTCTAAGGATGTACGTTCTACCCTATTTCGGCTTAATACTAAGAAGGCGTATGGTCTGGATGGTGTTCCTCCTGTTGTACTAAAAAACTGTGCTTCCATGCTGACTCCCTGCCTAGGCAGGGTGTCATCATGCTGAAGGGGTTAAGATGGATTAGGTCATGGTTAATTGGTAGGAAGCAAAGAGTTAGCATAAATGGTACACAAACAGACTCGGGTTTAGTGAAGAGTGGAGTCCCACAAGGATTTGTTTTAGGCCCTCTACTGTTTATATTAACGACCTAGATGTAGAGATAACTAGCAAGATCAGTATATTTGCAGACGGCACTAAAATAGGAAGTGATTAATTCTGATAATGATATTCAGGCTCTCCAACGAGATCAATATACACTACAGTAGACTACAGTAGGTCCTGATGTGGCGGCGTCTACGCCGTGGGACCACCTCCCGGAGCTGCCAACCGCGGATGGCTGCCGACCCTCCGCGGCCGGAGACAAGATCAATCGACCAGTGGAGGACAACCGGATGCCGGCCGCGGGGAGCAGTTTCGGGAGCCAAACCGTCACAACTATCCCCTGCCCCCCCCCTGGGGGCACGGGTCCTTGGAGTGGCTTCGGTCGCGCCGGGAATTTCCACACCTCTCACACCACACACACACATCACACAGTTTTTCCTACACCGAGAAATGACTCTCCGGCTGTCATTTCTCGAAGACTTCTTCTAGCCGGAGACATTGAGAGCAACCCAGGACCCACGTACACATACATATGTCCAACTTGCTCAAAACCCATCACTTCGAGTCGCCACACTAAGGGTTCAGTTCTCTGCAATTCATGCAGGAACTGGACCCACTTCACCTGTACAACACTTGCCTCCAAGAAACACTACACGCACACCTGGACCTGTTCCTCATGCCCCTCCCTCTCCCAGTCAAATCCCTCGCCTAAAACCCGTCCACCTCTCCTCCCCAACCCACCTAGCCTTCCCATATCATCCACTCCCCCCTCTAAAACCCGTCCACCTCTCCTCCCTAACCCACCTAACTTTCCCATACCATCCACATCCTCAACTCAACACACCACACCCCATCCTAATCCATTCCAACCCCCATCTCCTGCTCCCCAATCCCCACCCCCACCTCACCCATCCCAACCTCCAGCCCCTCCCTCACCCCCACCCCATCCTCGTGCAGCAGCACCCAACATACATCGTGCACATAACATTAACATTCTCCAATTGAACATAGATGGCATTAACACAAAGAAACACGAACTCTCACACTTCATCAAACAACACAACATACACATTGCCATCTTACAAGAAACAAAACTCCGCACATCACAAAAAACACCCACATTTCATAATTTCACCACCATCAGACAAGACCGGGCTGTCGGCGGGGGCGGTGGACTCATCACCCTGGTACACAATGAAATATCATACATAGTAACCAGTGTACAAACCAAATCCCTCCTCCCCCCAAATGATAACACAACAGAAATACAATCAATTAAAATACGCACTGGCAACAAATCCAACATAACCATCATAAACACATACATCCCTCCCCAAACATCCCCTACAGTACCAAATGAATACAGACCACACTTACAACACATCACAAACACCCCACACATCATCCTGGGTGGTGACTTCAACGCCAAGACGTCGGCCTGGTTTGTCGACAACCCCGACACAGACAGAGGGCTGGTACTACAAAACCAAACAGATAACCTCATCATCCTTAACGACATCCATCAACATACCCATATTCCTCACCAAGCCCTCTAAAACCCATCATCTCCAGACATCACCTTTTGCTCCCCAGAACTCGCCCCCACAACATCCTGGAGGGTGGTCAGAACCTTAGGCTCTGACCACCTCCCGATCATTATCACCACCAAAACCAGACTCACCCCAGCTAGCCACAAACACACATACACCAATTATAAAAGAGCTAACTGGGAAGCATTTACAAATGAGACAGAACAACACTTCACAACTCTAAACAGTACACCCATCACTAACATCAACAATGCTGTACACATACTCAATAAAACTATCCAAAACGCTGACAAGAAACACATTCCAAGAGGTAACAGAAAAAGACACAACCCCAACTTCACACCAGAAATTCAAAACCTCATCAGACAACGCGACACACTGAAACACTCCCCAGCACCCCACACACAAGACATCACACAACAAATTCAAGCACTCAACACCCAAACTAACAACAAAATACAAGAACAACAAAAACTAAATTGGAATAACTTCCTACAAACACTTGATCACAAAACAAACCCCAAAAAACTCTACAAAACACTAAACAGCATCACACTTTCCAACAGCAACACAACACAATCACATGCTGCAATCACAACAACAGACTCTACTCCTTCATGTAAACAACAAGCAAACACTCTCATCAATCACTTCTCACATGTCAGCCACCTAAAACCTCACAAAGACGACCGACGTGTCATCCGACGTAAGAGACAATTCCCCACAGACCCTGACTATACACCCTTCACCAATCACCAGACAAAGCATATCATCAACAATCTCAAGCACTCACCCGCCTGTGGCCTAGACAACATAAGCAACATACACCTCAGACACCTGGGACCACAAGGCATACAAACACTCACTAACATATCAAACTACAGCTATTCACACAACACAATACCAGACATTTGGAAGCATGGTATCATCATCACATTCCCCAAACCCAACAAAGACCCCACGCTACCCTCCTCGCACCGCCCCATCACACTCCTTTGCTCCCCCTCCAAAGTCATGGAACGCCTAGTATTACAACTAATTACACCCGACCTACCCCTAGCTCCAACACAACATGGCTTTAGGCCACTGCACTCCACAAACACTCTTCTCACAGACCTTACACAAAGAGCTTTTGACGGCATCAACTCAGCTAGACCACCACACAGATCACTATTAGTCACACTCGACATTAGTAAAGCCTTCGATGCCATCCCCCGCCACAACCTAACAAACAAAATCTACAACACAAACATGCACAACAACACAAAAAGGTGGCTGGCCAACTTCCTAGCAGGCAGATGTGCACACGTATCTTTTGCCGGTCAGTCATCTAAAATCAGAAACTTTCCAAACGGAGTCCCACAGGGATCCGTCCTATCGCCCGCACTCTTCAATCTGTACATGCATGATATAACTACACCCAATACTCCCCAAATAAACTTAGCCTCCTATGCAGATGACATAACACTCACATGCACACACCATGACCCAAGAAGAGCAACAGATCTCCCTCAACCCTATCTCAACACACTACATGGCTGGTGCACTACAAACAGACTGAATCTAGCCCCAGCCAAATCCACCGCAACCCTGCTCACAAGCTGGACAGGTGAACACGAATACATCCCTCAACTCACCATAAACAACACACCCCTAACACATACACACACACCCAAAATCCTAGGAGTAACATATGATACTCATATGACATTCAAACAGCACACCACAAACATTAAAAAGAAACTGACACCCAGACTTAACGCCCTCAGGTCACTTGCTCACACAAAATTTGGACACAACAAAGAAACTACCACCACAGTATATAAACAATACATAAGATCAGTAATGGAATACGCAAGCCCCGCCTGGGCTTCTAACCTAGCTGAAACACATCATAAGACCTTACAGACTATCCAAAACAAAGCCCTGAAGATCATTACAGGCTGCACAGCTACTGCACCCACAGATCATCTACATCAAGAAACCAAAATCCTCAAAGTCAAAGACCATCTGGACATGAGAGGCACTCAATTCCTGGCAGCAGCCTCCACGAACCAAGACCACCCACTAAACTACATGGCAACACACCCACAGACACCAAGAAATATCAAAACAACACCCAGCACACGGTATCACACACAGTTATTGTCCTCTCTCCCTCCCTGCCCACCCCGAACCAACTTCCAGAAGCACATCCATACTCATATCTCTCGCCAATCCATCCACTCACTCACAGACAACACGCAGCTGCATGCACGACCTCCCGAAATCCATCCTTCCGAATCCTCCCTCCCTCGCGAGGACAGAGTCCACCTGGCCAGGCTGAGATGCGGACACCATCCAGCTCTACTGAGCTATCAGAAGAGACTGGATGACTCCGTTGTCGACGCCTGCCCGGGATGTAACACAGCACCCCATACCATTAAACACATCATAGAAGACTGCATTTCACACAACCACTTACGCCAACAACACAACCTACACTCAATGAGAGCTCTGTGGGAAAGCCCGATCGTGGCCATGGCCTTCCTCAGGGACTCGGGGCTGTTCGGCCAGGCAGCTTAGGGAACAACAACAACAACAACAACAACACAAATGGGCAGTAAATTGGCAATGAAGTTCAATGTAGATAAATGCTGTGGAATAAAATTTGGGGAATTTGTAGAAAATGCAGGATATAAATCATTCTTGAATAAGAAAAACAATTAATGTTTATTATTATGTTTTTCTCTCTTCCACAGAAAAGTCCTAAGAACACTAAAAGTATTTGTTTGGATACGGGAAGCCGAATAATTTCTGGTATTAGCCGTGATCAGTCAGGAGAGGTTCCTGCTGATGAGGAAGGCGCTTTACGGTAAGTACCAATAATCTTAAGTATTTATTAAGGGAGCCCACCTCGATTTTTTTTCTCTTTCTCTCCCTCTCTCTTTGGCTTGTATCCATTCGGCCCCATTCAGCCTATTGTTTTAAGACGTTTATCCCCATCCAGGTGTCAATATTTTCCTGGCGATTTGTAGCGAGCCAGCATATACTGTACAGTATATATTTTTATTTTGACAGCAAGGTAAATTTGTACATTTTTCGATAGAAAAATTTCTCCGGCGAAGCCGGATTTCTCCATACAATGCTGGCTCGCTAACGCTCGCCAGGAAGAAATCAACACATGGAGGGGGATAAACGTCTTAAAACAGTTGGCTGAATGGGGCCGAATGGATACAAGCCTGGGAAAAGAGAAAAGGAGAGAAAGATTAACAAAAAGTCGGTGACCCCCCTTAAGCTTCTCCTTGGTCAGGTTGCGTTGTCCGAAAGGCTTCATGAGCCACGTTTTCAGTGGGAAGGCAGCATCTCCAAGAATGTAATATGGCATGGGGCAGTGGCTCAGGAGGTAAAGGGGGGACAGTTGCCCTGGAGATTTCACTTTTTATGATTGCATTGCGTTTACATTGATATCTGGTGATCATCCTAAAGTTTACAGTGTTTACCGTTTCCACATAATATTTCAGCTTGTACGGCGTCATATGATGTTGCGGTGCCATGTATTCAATCTATCATTCTTACATTTGGAAACCCATTACGCCATCAGACAGTACACTAGGACCATACGGCTGGGAGAGTGTAGATAGCAGAGAAGGGGTGTTGTAGATAGAGGAAGCTGTTGGAATGGCTTTGGTATGTGTGTTAATAGTCTGTATACGTCGTCGAGGTGTCTCCCGACTGGGTGCAAACATGATATACATGCTAGGACGTACTACTACACCCACTAAATGTCCGCCTTGGCTGGGATCGAACCCAGGTCAAGCAGATTCCCACGTGAGCGTGCTCTCCTCTCGACCGCCGCAGCTCTTAACAATCAATCTTCTCTCTTTCAGTCAAGAGATTACTGCAGAGAAAGCCGCCACAGAGCACACTATGTTCCAGAAAACGAGGAGCCTAGGCCATGATACAGCGGACTGGCCATCCGACCGACCACAGAGCCACGCAGGATTGAACGGTTGCACGGACGAACTAGACGACAAGAGACTGAGGAACGCCCTGCTCCTCACTATCATGTACTCCGCTAACCTGGGTGGCACTGGGGTCATCACTGGCACTGGCCCTAACCTGTTCTTGAAAACTCTGATAGAGAGGTAAGGAAGGCACTGGTGGTAGAGGTATTGTCTGTTCATTCTAGGTTGGGCAGAAATCGTAACCTATAACCTCTGTAACTAAAAAACGACTAGAGTAATCGAGCTAATATGTCTACCATTTGGGAAGAGTCAGTCAAGGAATAGATGTGGAATTTTACAGCCAATTTGCTCTAGCCTTTTTTGAGGTAAAGAGGATAGAGCTCATGTTTTCTCGCCTACTTACAGTGAATATAGACTATAGTACCAACGAAGTTGACAATAATCTTGACCCCTTAACTTCTTATAACTCGAAATGAATGAAAGCAATTATTGTAGTTCCCTGTACCCGCAACCACTGTACTA
This sequence comes from Paralithodes platypus, assembly GCA_032716605.1. NCBI lineage: Eukaryota > Metazoa > Arthropoda > Malacostraca > Decapoda > Lithodidae > Paralithodes > Paralithodes platypus. The sequence goes on along the minus strand of CM064527.1, from coordinate 31,906,985 downwards.
CCCGAGTTGACGTCTGGGATAGCGTAATATAGTCGTTGGTGGTGAAGTCTAAGAAACTCACCATGCGAAATAACACAAGACTATCACCTGGTTATTTCTAGGAGAACTAGGGTTATCCTATTGTACGTCCGTGGTAGTACAGTGGGTTTGCGCGCGAGTCTGGTAGACCTATTGAGACCAGGGTTCGAAACCGCGCCAGGCCCAGGGATTTTCGGGAGGGTTAAATTCCCTTCACACCCAGCATTTCAATTATGTTTGCTCTTTTATCTATCTTTTGTAACATTACTGTTGTCCTTGTGTGATGAGCTACTACAGTGAGCCGAGCGGCCTGAACTTCCTGACGTGGATGTTGTACAATATCCCGGGAGTCATCATCTGCTGTACTCTCGGCTTCCTATGGCTGCAAGTTCATTACCTAGGACTCTTCACTAAAAGGTATGATTTAATTCGTTGTCTTCAGGCTCAGAATCTATAGTCCATTTGTTATATTTTCTTCTTTTTTTCTTTTGCTAGATGCCGTAATTCCCGTGAAGGGGTGGCCATGAACATTAGGCGTTTGTCACGAATTGCTAGGTCAAGTTGCCCGGGCTTGACATCTACCAATAACATTTTGACAGTGCGGGTTTGACCTCCCGACCCTTTCATCAGCAGCCGACGCTTTACTGACTCTGTCACAGCTCGTGACAGAGTCCCTTGTTCGAACCATTTGTTATAATTAGCCCACATATCTTGACCACTAACCTCTATAACTACAAAATTACTAGAGTTATTGAGCAAATCCAGTTATCTTGGTGAGGTCGGTCCTCATGGTGTTAGTGAGCTGGGCCTATAATTGGGCCTTATAATAAGGGTTGGGTGTGGGAGGGATCTGCGTTGTGTGGGCCAATCGGCTTTCTGTAGACCCCCATATTCTAATGTTCTTATGTTTTCAACTGACGGTAAATTTCAAAGTTCCCATCAAGATTTCTCAGTTATTTTGAAGATTTTGTAGTGAAATACGGTGCTAATTATATAAACTTGGTCTTAATATGATGCAGACCCATGGTACTTTCATATTTTTCCATTAACCCATGAGTACCAGGGACGTCCTTCTCATCATATTCTGGCAGCTATTGGACGATTTTATACAGCTTAGGAAGAACCTCTAGCAATAAGGCTTCAAACTATCTCAACCAACCCTTTTAGCCACCACAAATCCTTCCTAAGCTGCATAATATCGTCTAAACATAGCTAGAATATAATATAACACACGTCGCTGGTACTCAAAGGGTTAATAATCATCAGGAGGAGGATGATACTGGAGTCCACCCCGGCAACAGAGGCAGCAGTGAAGCGGGTGGTGGAGGCCAAGTATCGGGAACTGGGGCCCTTGAGGTTCCAGGAAGCGTTGGTGTTGACTCTCTTCATAATCTTGGTCCTTCTTTGGATCTTCAGGATGCCAGAGTTCAATTTGGACGGATGGGCCAAGTTTTTCTACGATACCTATGGCGTGTGAGTGGTAATAAAGGTAGATTTTTGCTTAGTTAAATTAGGACTTCAGAGGCTATCAACCCTATTGGATTATTAAGCCAGCACACTGTAAGTCAAGAATAATGTCAGGACTGGAGCCTCTCTGCGAAAACTCCAGCCCCATTTCATTGTAAATTTTAGCCCATTCAGTGCGGGCATATTTGGGCTATTTGGGGCATATTCAGGCACTCCTGAATGATTAATCAAGTGTCTGCATGAAAAGAAATGTATTCTGCCGAAAACTAGGCGAAAATAGCTTCAAAATGACACCAGAACGAGCTTCGTAGCTAGCGGGGATCACCTGCAGCGCTACCATAGACATTGGGGAAAACTCGCTATTTATTAGCAATGTAGCGTTTTTTTTTAAATTGGTAGCACTGCGGAGACCCCGGTACGGGACCACAGTTTGCCTCAGTGCACGGCTGACGGTAGGAGGTGGGCCCCTCGCGGTCCCGCCCACTGACACTCAATATCTACGGCTTTTACAGGCTTTTAAAGCCTGTAACTTGCCCAGACATAGTACTACGTTTCCTGCAGTCAATGGGTTAAGACCTTTTGTGCCATTTACCTGTTGTTTTTTCCTGGCGAGCGAAAGCGAGCCTGTAATTTTAAGAGGAAGTGGTCTTTGGCCAGTAAATTTTTCTTTCAAAAAATGTACAAATTTATCTTGAAGGGGTGTGTAGGTGGTGTTTTTTACGTTGGATGGAGGTTTAGCGAGCAAACTAAAAAATATATGAATAATTGAATAAATAGACCCAAAAACCCACCCATCTCCCATTAATGTACACTTCCTCAACAGCAAAGTGGGGGCCGCCAGTATATCCATCCTCATCGTCTTCATCATCTACTGTCTGCCGGCACGACTGGACTTCCTAGCCTTCAATAACTTCAAAGGTATTAGTATTGTGCTTAACAGCGTTTGTAAGGGGGCCCACCTCGTTTTTAGGGTTGTATCCATTCGGCCCCATTCAGCCTACTGTTTTAAGAAGTTTATCCCCATCCAGGTGTTGATTTTTTCCTGGCGAACAGTAGCGAGCCAGCATATTTTTTAACATATTTTTGACAGGCTAAATTTGTACATTTTTCGATAAAAAAAAAATCTCCGGCCAAGCCGGATTTCTCCATACAAGTACAGTGGATACCTGGATGGGGATAAACAGTAGGCTGCGCAACCTGTTGCCTAATCATTGCTCGGGAAGCTTCAACACAAGATATTTTAATTATGGGCAGCTTCCCTGTTATGAAATATCAGAGTAATTCCCTGCCTGGATGTTATTACGACAAAAATAGTGCAGTAACCCGGAGAAAGAACCTATACTGTGGCAGCCAATCAACTTGCAGTACAATGTCCAGCACTGCATATGAAACCACAGGAGGAGTAGCCTGGACACAGTCAATCAGGAAGCCTAGCCCTGGTAACAACTCAAAAGGAGGCCCCTGGCTTATATACTCGGATGCATTGAAGGCGAGCAGTATTGTGGTGAGCCGTGTAGCGGAGCAAAGTAGCGGGATGGACGTGGCCAAAGCAGCAGGCACCACTTCCGACACTCCAAACCCACTGCTTGCAATTCAGTACCCAGTTGCATGCAGCTACATTGCTACCCGGCACACTTATTCTTTCCGGGTGCATGTAAGTAGCAATCAGAAGACTCTTGGTTATACTGAAGAAGAGCCGGGTCGAGTTGTTTCTCCAAAACCAGTGGGCGAGACAGTGAGAAGAAACCTACTAATAGTAAATGTGGCTCGTCAACTTTTGCAGCAAGCACATATTTTTACTGGACCTTGGGGCCCATATGGGGAAGTGCCACTGGACTGGTAATCCAATAGACCCGGGTTCGAATCCCGGTATGTCAATGGGACGATATTATTGGGATGGAATTTGTACTGTACCTAGTATCAGTGCATTACTACAAAAAATACCCTCATTGTTCCCTGATTAGATACCACTGTATAAATATTTCCATATTCAAAATATGCTTCAAGGGATCAATGCCTACTGAGTTAATTGCTCAATAGGTGGCGTTCTGAGAGTGAGGGTCCGAGTCTGAGGGTTGAGACAGTGAAGCGCAGAGGCGAAGCAGCTTCAGAGATGGGGATGCTTCGAGCTGTGAATGGGTGTTTCACATGTCTCACTCCCTAGACTGGAACGAGAGCTTACAGGCTTCACCATGTTGAGCATTAGATTGTACAGGCTCTCAGTCTATGCTGGAGACCCCAAATGGGTCTAGCTCTCTGGGTCTTCACCTGGGCGACCTAGATGTGTGTGAATATATTATTTTGTTTTTTGTTGTATTCTGTTATTTTGTATATTATAATAATTATTTGTGCTTACTGTAACCTCTCCCACAGAGCCTGTACAAGATCCTGCAGACAAAAACGCGTGCATAACCTGGGACGTGGTTCATGAGAAGGCACCGTGGGGCGTGATGCTCATACTGGGGGGCGGCATAGCAATGGCTGAAGGTGCCAAGGTCTCCGGACTGACCACGTGGCTGGGACAACAGTTCTACGTCTTAAACGGCGTCAATCCCGGTGTCGTAGTGCTGATGGTTACGTTGATCATGGCCATGTTTACCGAGATAGTTTCCAATAATACGGCGACTGTTATGATGCTTCCCGTCCTCAATGAACTGGTTAGTAGAGAGAGACAGAGAGAGAGGGGGGATTTGCTCTTGACTGCCGCATGGTGTAAATATCCTTGTATTGTATTATTCACGTCACTGCTTTCATTGGAAGAGAGGAATTGGACTTTGTTTAAAACCCTCAAATGTGTTCTGTGTGTAGTGTTCAGTAAGCTGGAGTTGATGTTGAGTACATCTGAGACCGGTGAGCAAATTAGGACTAGCTACCACCATTTTGATAGCAGAGCCACCATCAGCAAGTCAACCGATGTGATGTAGCCATGATGGATACAGTTTTCTGTTCCAAGTGTGAGAGGGGGCAGTGACCCTTTTGATAACGACTTGGTCCAGGGTGACTCTGGTTCCAAGCTTCCTGTATAACTTTGCTTTTATGGCGGGTGCCCAACCCCGAAAGGGGTTGAAATAGGGGAGCTATCCCCCCGCCAAAGGCGGCTTTCTAGGGCCTTTCCTAGCTGATGCTGAGAGGATTGGGTTATAGTCATGTGGTGATGGGCTGGTCTATCAGAGTGAGAACTGAGCGATCTCTGCCATACCCATAGCTTACTCTGACTGTTCCTTTTACTTATATATTTTCTAGATCTCAAGTGACGGCGTCTCTTCCGTGGATTGACCTCCCAATCTACCAAGATTGGAAGCCAAAGCGTCACATTTTTTCCTTTGCCCCTCAGCTTTCTCTTCATAATTGCTGAGGGGCACAGGGCCCTGGGTGGGGCTTTGGTTTCCCGGGCGTTTCTGTCACCCTCCTCAGCTCCCCGCCATGGAGTGGCTTCGGTCACCCATGTTTTATTGTGGTCGGCTGGGAGGGTTCTGTGGGGGCGCTCGGTTATGGCCTTGGTCTTGCTCGGGGCCTTGGGGCTGTTCGGCCAGGCAGCTTGGGGAACAACAACAACAACAACAACAACAACAACAACAACAACTTTGCTTTTAATTGGTTCCTGCAGGGGAAGGATTTAGATGCCAGTGATACAGACACTGGCAATGATGGGATATGCATAGGGATCAGGACAGGCTGACTTATAACTTGATCTAAGAGAAGAATCCCCGTTCGGTGTTCAGGTGCTCCGCAAAGTTAGCAAAGGTCATTAGTGATGCCACTTTTGGGAGGTATATGACTGCTGGGAACGTTTTTGCTCCAGGAGTGGGTGGGTGTGTCTGTGTTATGCTTACAAAATATTGCCTTCAGAAACTCGAGCCGTATACGCATAGTCAGTAGAGCGTCCACTGCTGATCAAAGGGTCAGCGGATAAACCCCTCACTGTCAAAATGTTAGTGGTAGATGTCAAGCCCGGGCAACTTGACCTAGCGATTCGTGACAAACGCCTAATGTTCATGGCCACCCCTTCTCGGGAATTACGGCGTCAGGCAAAGAAAGAGAAGATGGTGGGTTTGGGGGATGGGATTTGTAAGGTTTCTGCATATCTATCTCCTAACAGGGAGTAGTTGTACAACAAGATTGGCCTTGTGGAGTTTTCCATCCTCGAGAGGAACCTGTTTTGGTCCGTGAGTATTCTCAGGGAATTGCCTCTTGAACTTGTGCTGATTAAGTGCCTGATGTTTCACACTGATGGTAGTTTCCTTGTCCTTTTTTACTTCTTCTGTTTCCATCTTTTACTTTATTCTGTCTACTACTAACCGATTGTATTCATTTTAGGAAGGGTCTCTAGCAATTATATGGCTTCAATTTATCTCGATCAACCCGTTTAACTACCACAGATCCTTCCTAAACTGCACCGAATCATCTAAATATATTTAAAATATAATATATCGGACATCGGTGGGACAGGAAGGGTTAATCTCTGTCCGTCTTCCAGGCTCAGATAATCGGTGCCAACCCTCTCTATCTGATGTTACCGGCTGTTGTGTGCGCCTCCTACGCCTTCATGTTGCCCGTCGCCACACCGCCCAACGCTGTTATCTTCAGTGCCGCCAAGTTGGACAGCACGGAAATGGTCAGTGCTTATAAGAGGAGTTCAATACAGTGTTCCTCCTCAAATAGTGTTTATATTCATTCTGTCAACTTTTCATACACCATTTATGCATTCTGTCAACTTTTCGGTGTTCATTTTAACATTCAGTGCTTATAGTTTGTTTATTTTCCAGCCGATGATACAGTTAATCCCTTGGCAGATGATTTCTCGATACTTGATGGACTAATATGTACGCAATTAATTATTAATTAATTAAAAGTTTGTTTAACCAGACCACTGAGTCTAGAACAAGACTCTCACAGGGCTGGCCCGAAGGATTAAATCACATTGCGGTTAAAAGGTTAAAATGCCGGAGATACCGGATTATGGGAAATAAGGAAAAGTCGGAGAGTCAGATAAAATGTCAGCAAGAGATTTATTACCAAAGTAAGCAGTACGATAACGGGAATAAGCAGGGCAGTTACTAAAGACATGATGAATAGTGAGGGGAGTACGACAAGTGGTGCACTCAGGGGACGGATCATGAGGGGTGGACATTAAGTAACCATGGGTTAGACGTGAATGACCTATTCGGAGTCTCGTTAACAGTACCTCCTCACGTCTATGAGACTGAAAGGAGGAGGGCCAGGGGCGCACAGTAGGTTTAAGGGCACAAAGTTTATTAGTACAGGGAGTAGCCTCCCAAAGAGACTGCCATGTAGAGAGGATATAAGGCTTCAACAAGGACAACCAGTCACCTAAAGGGAGATGAGGCTGCCAGAGTGTCTTGATAACAGCAGCTTTCGCAGCCTTATCAGCGTCTTCATTACCTTGAATCCCAATATGGGCGGGAATCCAGCAGAGCTGCACCCTCACGCCATTTGCGCGTAACACATGAAGATAGTACTGGATGGATGATATTAAGACGTGGGAGGGAGAATAGGTACTGAGGGCATCAAGAGCACTACGGGAGTCGCTGTAAATGACAAACGTCTGTGGAGGCAGACCGTGAATAACGTCAATGGCAGATTGGATGGCAAGGATCTCGGCAGTGAAAATTGATGCATGTCGTGGGAGGGAAAAATGAAGGGTGGCGGTGCGGGAGACAGCTGCAAGCCCAACACCAGCAGGAGACTTGGAACCATCAGTGTATATGGCAACATGGGGCCCTTACGGCGTATGTGTTCAAGGGCGTGTTGATGATGGTGGCTGGGTACAAACGGATACCTCTTAGATAAATAGGACAGGTGTATGCAAACACTGGGGAGGGAGATAGTCCAAGGGGGAGGACGATCTACGGGAGGGGAGACAGAAATATCTAGACCATTGGTATTGAGAAGGGTAGCACGGCGAGCGAAGCAAAGGAAGCGTGAATTTAAAGTAGAAACATCAATGTTGTGGAAAAGGGAATTGGTGGGAGAGTCACTATATTGGATCTTTAGGGCACGACGTATTGTAACTAAGTTTCTGTGGAGGGAAAGTGGGGGTTCTCCACTTTCGGCTAAGATGGACACGGTCGGGGAAGATCGGAAAGCACCAGTGCAAAGTCGTATGCCTTGTGTATAAACAGGATCCACAGTTCTTAAGGCGGAGTCCGAGGCAGAACCATAAATAGGACAGCCATAATCAAGGATAGACAGAACAACGGCTTTGTAAAGCATTAACATGGTGGAACGTCTAGCACCCCAGGTAGTGTGAGACAGCTTTTTTAGGAGACCGAGAGCTCGCGTGCCTTGACATTTGATGTAATGGATATGATCTTTCCAATTAAGGTGTTGGTCAAAGATTAATCCCAGGAATTTAACGCTCGAGTGGAAAGAGAGTAGAGAATCCCCCATCCGAAGTGCGATGGTCTGGTCGCGGAGCCAGCGCTTATCTCGGAAAAAAACAATTGCCTTGGTCTTCTCCTCTAAAAACGTGAAGCCGACTGAGGAGGCCCAAGCAACAACCTTCTGAATGGAGAGGTTGAGAATGCGTTGAGCATGACGAAGTGTGCGGGTGGTGCAGTATATAGTAAAATCGTCGACATACAAGGATCCACAGACGCCTGGTGAAATATGTACGCAATACTGTGATCTGTCTCGTCAACCTATCTTGTGTTGGTGGTGTAATGGTTTAGGTGCTTATGTTCTGGGTGTGGTGACCCGAGTTCGAATCCCGGGAGGACCATATGCTTTCATTAGTTTATTCAAGTACATTGGGATTTGTAATTGATGATTAATGTTAAGAACGGGGTGTTACTTATTTACCCTCTACATGTAGCCTATGTATATACACAGGCACATACCCCATAGCTGGGGGTGGCCTCTCACCTGATGACTGGAGGGTCGGTAATAATTAGTCTTTTTCACCCCCCAAATACTATTCCCACTTGTTTTATTGCCGTTACATATTAATATCTACATATTAAACGTAAAATAGGCGCATATAAATAAGTAATAACGATATTTATGGTAAAATGACGATATTAGGCAGGAATGAATAAAAATATCCTCGCTTGGCGGGAGGGTTTGAACTATCAATAGCTCGCGCTTCCCGGGTTAATGTAACTTCAACCTCTGTCCCTCCTCCAGAAGGGGTTAAACACCTCCACATCAATGTGTATATTATTACGGACACTTTAATTACCTGTTTCATACCCCAATTAACCCCCCCACAGATGCGGATGGGCCTGGTGATGAACGTGATCTGCGTGCTGGTCCAGAATGTGATGATCAATACACTGGGACAAGCCATCTTTGGTCTACGCGGTCCTATGCCAGCCTGGGTTAACTCTTCTACAATAGCTAGTATAGATGTGTAGTACTGAAGATAGGTAGATAGGTTGGTTGGTAGGTAGATAGATAGATAGATAGATAGATAGACATATATATAGATAGATAGATAGATAAAGTATAAACAGATAGATGAAGTTAGTGAAAGATTAATAGGGAACATCATACAACAACGTCCATGCTTCATTCCCATACGTCAATGTCAGAATTACCACACTATTATGCAAGGACTTCTTTACTTCCATGCTGACCATCCTATTCCTTGTTACTGCTTTTAGCATTCCTACAACCTTCTTCCCCTGTTGCACCCTCTCCCACACTTCTTCCTCCATACTCCAATTCCTTACTCATCACACTGCCCAAATACTTAAATGAGCCAACATTCTCCATAACCTGACCATTCAACCTCACCTCACACTCTGTGACGGCACTCATTTCAAAGACCATAACCCTACTCTTCCCCGCATTTACCTTCAGATTTCGTTTTTCACACATTCATTCAAAACATATTTACCAGACCTTGTAATTCCCACTCACTATCACTCATCACAACTGTATCATCAACAAACAACAGGGCAACTTCCACTTATTTCCTTCCCTTATCAGAGGTACATCAACATCCACTGCTCTTCCTTGTATTTCTTTCATGACTCCATCCATATATATATTGAACAACCATAGGGACATCACACACCCTTGCTTCAACCTAACATTCAGATCAAAGAACTCGCTCTGTTCATTCTCCACATGTACTGCCGCCTTTGCACCCTCATACATGCTCTTCATCGCTTTTAGAAACTTGCCAGCTACTCTGTATATTCTCAATACTTTCCACAGACCTTCTCCATTAACTCTGTTGTAGGCCTTCTCCAAGGCCATAAAGGCAGCATACAACCCATGTCCCTTTTCCAGATATTTCTCCACAACATATTTCAAGGCAAAAATCTGGGCTACCACTCGCCTATTCTCATCTTTCACACCCTTGCTACCTTCCCTAACTTTCTTGACCTCTTTACAGAAGAGTTTCTTACACTCCCTCCACTTTACACTTAAATTCCTTCCAAATTCCTCATCTACTCTTCTCTTACTTTCCTTCACTACTCTCTTTTTCTCCAAGTATGCACTCTTTTCTGTCTCTCCAAATCTTCATTCTCTCTACAACCCAACCACTCTCTATAGGTTTTCTTCGTCTCTTCAACTGCTACTTTCGCCTCTTCAGTCCACACAAAAATAATTATTACACACTTTTTATGCATACCATTTTTGTTGACGTATTGTGTGTTCTATTTTGCACACACAGTGTTTACAAAGCACAAGTACATCATTCCACATTGTGAACGCGATGCTGACTTAATAATATGAGGAACAATTATAGGCTACTACATAATTATATCCCAAATAAATATATTATAGCCCTTACAAGTTATATAATTATGTACAGTCGAGCTAATAAGTCATGTCCCAGCTGTCATTACATTTGGCTTGCTCTGTGCTGTATTAATGTCTGTCAGATGTTGAATAGGGTGGGTAAGTGTAGGAACATGTTTGTATATTTCACTCGATATGAAAAAAATCAAGCTTAGATATTACGGATACCAATTATTGATAAAAATATAATTGGTGCCGAGACATCACTTATTAGCGCGATTGTACAGTACTGTATATACTGTATACATTATATACCATGCTTTTCATATACCTGTACTGTACTTAAAAAAATATATATATTATATATATATATACCGGTATATATATATATATTATATATACATATATAACAAAATTAAGTAATAATTTACAAATATCCTAATTGGTATACTTGGCATGTTTGAGACAGACATACATTTCCATACATATACTGACCACACACACCTTGCGATCCAGTGAGGTGATCAGAACTAAATTATTGTAGAAATAGCATATTGGGGAGATTGTAGACACCAATCGAGAAGAACAATATCCATGGGAGGCCTCATAGGCATGTAATAAGGAGTAGCTGGAACTCCTGTTTCATTTGTCAGGCTTCCCTCACTGTTTCTGTTTGTCTCACCTACACAGAGTAATCCAGCTAGCTCTAACAAACACCTTCGCCTCCTATCCATTTCACTACACTGAACAAGCACACCACACTTATTTCCAGTAATGTGTACAAAAAATAAATAAATAAAAAAATAAAAAATAAAAAATATATATACTGGTATATATATATATATATATAGCATATATACCACATATATATATATATATACTGTATATATATATATATATATACTGTATATACAGTATATATACTGTATATTAGTTGGCTCTCACTCTTTCAACTCTGAGGGAAACACTTGTTACAGGAAGCTTTGCCTTTTGTCTCCTACATACACATATGAAAACAAAAAATATTTATATAAACAAATAAAGGAAATTGGAAAAAGGGGATAACATAGGAGAGAGATAGATGGATCGATAGATAGATAGACACACGTACCACAAGCACAGGTCTTGCGGTTGTGAAGAAGTGATCCATCATCTTAAATATTATTTGTGCACTAACCCTCAAATACAATACAGAAAATTAGAAATATATATAACAATGACATTAACAGAGAACAGCCAAATTGGTGCCACCCATGGAATGTAAATAATACTTACGCTGTGGGCATATTTTGGCTATATTAGGGCTCATTCAGGCACTCCTGAATGATTGAGCAAGTGTCTGCATGGTATGAAATGTATTCAGCCCAAAACTAAAAGAAAATAGCTTCACATGCGTGAATATAAATATAAATAAAATAAAAGCACATGGAGCAGAAATAATGCTTTATATGGTAAATATAACAAATTCTGTCACAATCGAAGTATTTATTTGCAAACGTGGGCTTTTCAAAAGCATCAATGGCGCGCTCCTTGGGTTGATACAGTGATATAGGATATACAAAATGTATTTACACTTCGCGTACTCGCTGTTTGTATATTTGTGTATTATAAACTTGTGTATCTATCGTTGTACACTATATTATATTCTGTGTTTACTATTCGTATTTCTCTCTCACAGTTAACCCTTTGAGTACCAGCGACGTGTGTTATATTCTATTCTATCTCTATTTATATGATATTATGCAGCTTGGGAAGGATCTGTGGTAGTTAAAGGGGTGGGTAGAGATAGTTTGAAGTCTTATTATTGCTAGAGATCCTTCCTAAAGTGACTAAAATCGTCTAATAGTTGCCAGAATATAATGAAAAGGACCTCCCTGGTACTGGATGTGTTAAAAACTCACTATACCCCCTAAATTACTAGGCACAACACTCTAAAATTATGACTATTAATTAAAATTAAAATGTAAAACTTGCAAACCATACTACAGTATATTATATACTCTATATACTGTACATAGACTAGATGCTGTTTTTCTTTTTTGTTCTGTACGGTTGCGCTAATAAGTCATGTCCCAGCTGTCATTAAGTTTGGCTTGCTCTGTGCTGTATTAATGTCTGTCAGATGTTGAATAGGGTGGGTACGTGTAGGAACATGTGAGTATTATTGTTGTATATTTCACTCGATATGAAGAAATGAAGCTTAGATATTGCTGATACTAATTATTGATCAAAACATACTTGGTGCCGAGGCATCACTTATTAGCGCGACTGTACACTGAATCTCCTTAGTACAGTAATTGTTTATCTGATATTTCCACTTCAGAGGTTCGTTAAATCAGTTCGAGGCTTCAGAATGTACCAAAATTAATGACTGTGACCCCTCTGGAAGATAACAATGATACCCGTCTTGGCAATATTTCCTACTTAATATATATATATATTTATATATATATATATATATATATATATATATATATATATATATAAAAGAGAGAGAGTTAATTAGTTAGTTAGTTAGTTAGTTAGTTAGATAGATAGATAGATAGATAGATAGATAGATATAGATAGATAGATAGAGAGAGGTAGAGAATGGAGGATGCCTTTAGGCACATAGACCTTTTTGTTTTATCTGTGTTTTTCCTTCCTCCGTTCATTGTCTCTTAAAAAAAAAAAAAAAAAAAAAAGTAGGTAGGTCTAGCACATCACTGGTTGACTGTAGATGTAGGAGGTAGAATAGTCACAGTTCCTTTAGAGGCATCCAGATGAACTCGATCACCTATCAAAAACACACAATGTTATTTCCGGCCAAAACTTGTGGTTATAATTAATTGAAAACCACATAAAAAAAATATGCTTTAAATCAAGTAATGCCACTTAAGAAAAAACTCATACAAACTACCCGGGATTCGAATGCCTGTTGATCGCAAGGTCCAGGTTTTGAGTCCCGGGTGGTTTGTATGAGGAGACACATAAACAATTTAGTTAGGTAATTTCCACTACTATTAAAATACCAAAAACATAGTGTAGTTTTGTGTTGGATGCGTGGAAACACATTTATAACACATTATTCTATTAAGATAATCAAATTATTATTACTTTGGATGATGGATGATTAATGTTAAGAAAGGGATGTTCCCTAATTCCATATATATAATTACAACATTATCAAGAATGGAGTGAGGAACTACATGAACGAAGGCGGTGCTGGTTGGGGGGAGGGGCATCGACTGACTGGGGACAGAGGTGCATGGGGGCGGTTCGTTCGTGGCCACCCCTTCGGGGATCACGGCGTCAGGCAATAGATAGATAGATAGATCAAGAATTCATATGGGAATCTGCACATAATTTCAGTTAAAGGTAGCTAACATATTATATAGTAATCTGAGTGAAATGTGAATTGAGTTAAACTTTTTGTAAGTAGTGTACATTATTGGTACTGACCTGTGTTAAGGATATCCGTAGCAGAAACCAAGCCGACCACACATGGTAAACCGTACTCTCGAGCCACCACCGCTCCTGGGGACACACTAACATTACAACAGGAACTCATGCATCAGAAACTTCACAAACGGAGTCCCGCAAGGATCCGTCCTGTCGCCCACACTCTTCAATCTGTACATGCATGATATAACTACACCCCATACACCCCAAATAAACATAGCCTCCTATGCAGATGACATAACACTCACATGCACACACCAAAACCCAGACCGAGCAACACAGCTCTTTCAACCCTATCTCACACACTACATGACTGGTGCACTACAAACAGACTCAAGTTGGACCCAGCCAAATCCACCGCAACCCTCCTCACAAGCTGGACAGCCAAACACAAATACACCCCGCAACTCACCATAAACAACACCCCCCCTAAGTCCTAACACACTCACACTCACCCAAAATCCTAGGAGTAACATATGATACTCTAAAAGACATTCAAACAACATACCACAAACATAAAAAATAAACTGACACCCAGACTTAAACTCCTCAGGTCACTAGCTCACACGAAATTTGGACACAACAAAGAAACCACCACCACAGTTTATAAACAAGACATAAGATCAGTGATGGAATATGCAATCCCTTCCTGGGCTTCTAACCTAGCTGAAACATCACAAGACCTTACAGACTATTCAAAATAAAGCCCTAAATATCATCACAGGCTGCACAGCTACTACACCTACAGATTACCTACGTCAAGAAACCAAAGTCCTCAAAGTCAAAGACCATCTGGACATGAGAGGCACTCCATTCCTGGCAGCAGCCTCCACGAACCAACACCATCCACTACACTACATGGCAACATACCCACAGACACCAAGAAATATCAAAACAACACCCAGCACACGGTATCACACACAAATACTATCTTCTCTCCCTTCCTGCCCACCCCGAACCAGTTTCCAGAAGCACATCCATACTCATATCTCTCGCAGTTCCATCCTCTCACTCATAGACAACACGCAGCTGCAGGCACGACCTCTCGAAATCCATCCTTCTGAATCCTTCCTTCCTCGCGAGGACAGAGTTCATCTGGCCAGGCTGAGTGGGATTAATAAAGGGGACACGAAAAATGCACTAAAGCTCAGTGATAGCGAAAGAACTCGAACAAATGGTTTCAAATTAGATAAATTTCGTTTCAGAAAGGCTATAGGCAAATATTGGTTTGGTAACAGAGTTGTAGATAGGTGGAATAGGCTACCAAGTGCTATAGTAGGATCAAAAACGATAGGGAGCTTTAAGATAAAATTAGATAGGCATATGGAAGAGATGGGTTGGGTGTGAGGGGGATCGGTCAGGTGTGAGCTAATTGGCGCTCTGTAGACCCCCATTTTCTGACCTCTGACCGTTTCGGTAAGGTCAGTCCTATTGGTGTTAGTGAGCTGGGTTTTATAAGCCCAGATTATAAGGCATTATAATTGGGGTTGGGTGTTAGAGGGATCTGCCTTGTTTGGGCCAATTGGCTTTCTGCAGACTCCCATTTTCTTATGTTCTTATGAGATGTGGGCACCATCCAGCTCTTCTGAGGTATCAGAAGAGACTGGATATCTCCGTCGACGACACCTGCCTTGGATGTAACACAGCACCCCCATACCATTGGATACATCCTAGAAGACTGCATTTCACACAATCACTTACGCCAACAACATAATCTACACTCCTTGAGAGCCCTGTGAGAAAGCCCGACCGTGGCCATGGCCTTCTTAGGGACTCGGGGCTGTTCGGCCAGGCAGCTTAAAGGTGGGGGCTCATGGGTTGAGATAAACATGGAATGATAATTGCCAAGCTGTACATAATTATCTTGCAAAATGCAATGGCACTGAAATAATTATTAACAATGGTATTGGGAGGTTTGACGTACCTCCCAACATACCAAATAGGAAAACCTACTATTTGGTAGTAGTCTTGGAAAATCCAACGTCAAGGCTATTAACCTAATTGCAATGACGACTTGTCTATTTTGACTGCTATGTTGTCATTCCAAACGCGGTTAAAAAGAAAACGTCTAGAGTCTACTCCTTATCTTGCTCTAGGAGACGTTGTACATTAACCAAAACTACCACCGAAGGTGAAAAAAGTATAGAAGAGAAGAAAAAGGGGTTTACCTTAGTTACCGCTCAAGGCCCATCCCGTGTTCCGTCATGCGCCGATCCCTGTCGAACGTGCGCATGAGCGACCCTCTCTTGTTATCACATCTCACGTCAGCAGAAGAACGCGGATGGGCAGGGGTCCGGCGTGAGGGAGGGTATTATGTACGTTGGATTTTCCAAGACTACTACCAAATAGTAGGTTTTCCTATTTGGTAGGTTGGGAGGTACGTCAAACCTCCCAATTTGTTAGTAGTCTTGGCAAATCCAACGTCAAGGCTGCATAACAAATAGGAGGACATCCAAGCCCAACATACCAAAAAAAACAATGCATAAGACAAAATTATGAATGACAAAGAAACACAATTTAAACAAGAGAGTTTAATAAAAGAGTGAAAAACTGAGGAGTAGCTAAAAAGAGCAGTTTTAACACGTGCCCGTCATTCATAGTAATGCAAAATCATAGACTTGTCTTAAACCAAAAAGTACTGTACACAAAATCCCTTTTCTTCCAAAACGAACAAAAACATGGATCACATAAACAAAACACAATTTTCAATGAGGCAAAAACACTTATGTACTGCATACATATAACATAATCCCAAACTTGCAATCCAGTGTTGCAAACCCGTACTTCCCTCCCCAGGGTTTTCTAAAGAAAACAAAGTAAAAGAAAGAGTGACTAGGGGGGAAGACCAGGCAACTTCGCGAGAGCCCTAGGAAACACGACTCCCGAGAGCTATCACAGGCCGAGGGGGTCTAACAATGGACATGGAGAGGTAGGAGGAGACGAAGGTATGGACAGAAGACCACAAACCCGCCGAGGCGACGTCAGGCAACGAACGAGTCTGCAGGAACCGTAAGGAGGCAGCAAAGGATCGCACATCGTGCGCAGAACCCAGACAAGCAGGGTTACTGGCACGAATGACCCGACAAATGTGGCGTCCTATCTGTACCTTCGAGAGTCTCCTACCAGTCCGAGGAGACACCCACACAGCAGTACCCGAAGTCGGAGCCACAGACTCAACATAGGAGTGCAAGGCCTGCACCGGGCACAACACATGGTGAGTATGCCCACGCTTTAAAGCCTGGATGGTGAAAGGCTTGAAAACGTGGGTCTCTCTCTCATTCTTGGCAACAAAATGAGGGGAGGGGGCTAACGTGACGA
This sequence comes from Paralithodes platypus, assembly GCA_032716605.1. Taxonomy (NCBI): domain Eukaryota; kingdom Metazoa; phylum Arthropoda; class Malacostraca; order Decapoda; family Lithodidae; genus Paralithodes; species Paralithodes platypus. The sequence goes on along the minus strand of CM064527.1, from coordinate 31,890,026 downwards.
CATTCAAGGACGGGGAGAAGCGCATGCATTCCTGGGACCGCGACATGGCAGCGAGTTCAGACACCCTATCCCCAGTGGCCAGAGCGACAAGGAAGAGTGTACGCTCCAGCAACTGAACCGGTGTAGTATCCCGTGTATATGTGTGTGAAGCCAGAAGGTCCAGAGCACGCCCCAGATCCCACTGAGGAGGGATCTGGCGCGGAGGCGGTCGCTCCCTGAAGGCAGCCTTCATGAAGGAATCCAGCTCCTTCGGAGGAACGACCAGCCCAGTGACGGACTCAAAGACCTCCCGGATGGCAGACAAGTGGTTACGTATAGTGTTGACTTGAAAGCGACGTGTACGGAAGAGGTGAAACAAGTAGTGTAGGACGAGGGAAGGAGAGCTAACAGTCTGGCGAGTGTCCTGTATCCACCTAGTAAAAGACCTCCAGTGGGACTCGTAAGTCCCCCAAGTCGAAGACGTCCATGAACGCTTCAGGAAGTCAGTCAGGTCCCGTCCGTGGACTGGGAGCCACCGTGCCTCACGAACATCCACGATGCGAAGGCCAACGAGGTCCGCAGGTCGCCAACCTGGCTCAAGTGGAAGTTTGAGAGAGGGAGAGGGACCGGACTCGGGCACCACCGCTTCAACTGGGAGTACCAAGCCTGGGCTGGCCACAGAGGCGCTATTAGCCAGACTCTGCCGCGGTACAGCCGCAGCCGCGCGAGGACTTTGCACATCAACAGTGCGTCTGGTGGCGGAAATATGTATATCGACTGCCACCTGTTCCAGTCTTCCATGAAAGCGTCCGGACCCCCCTCCGGAGTGCGAGTCCGGAGGGATAGGTACTGAGGCAACTTGCGCGTCTCCTTCGATGCGAACAAGTCGACCTCCGGAACACCCCAGGAAGCTGCGAGGTCGTCGAATACAGTCTGTTTCATCGCCCATTCTACAAGAACGCCCTGTCCTCGCGACAGGGCGTCCGCCCACAGGTTGGCAGTCCCGGGCAGGTAGGAGGCGTGCAGGGAGATGTTGTGTCGGTTCGCGAGGAAGAACAACTTCTCTGAGATCCCCAACAGAGTCAAAGACCTGGAGGACCCCTGCTTTTGGATACAGTGGACAGCTGTCTGATTGTCCATCCTGAAGGCCACCGACTTTCCCCGAAGGGCCAGCGCGTGGTCCCTCAGGAAGAACAAGGGAACCAACAGTTCGAGGGCATTGATGTGTAGGTGTGTGTGTCCCACCCATCTGCCGTGATGTTGATGTCCCAGGTTGGATTGGTAACCCCACCCTACCTCGCTCGACGCATCTGTATCTACCCAGATCGTCGGCGGGGGGGCGGTCCAGGGCACAGCCGCAGAGAGCGTGCCCCGAGCAACCCAGTGTCCTAAGTGTCTGTGAATGGTACGCGGGATCGGCATGAGCCGAGCCATAGGGGCCAACGGAAACACCTTGTTGCCCATGAGTATTAGGCGGCGCAGCCTGAGCCTCCCTAAGGGAATGGTCAGAGCGGCCCAATTCAGCGAACCCACTAACGAGTCCCAGATCCTCCTCGTGAGGGAGACCGAGTGCAACACGGCGAAGACCTTCCTGCGAAGTTTCACCGCGTTTGGCTGACTCTGGGTCACTGTAGCGTTGGTCAGATCCCATTCGAGACCTACCCACGTCACGACACGCGACGGGGTCAGGCGTGACTTGGGAATATTGATTTTGAACCCTAACTGTGTGATGTGTTGAACTACTGTGAGGGTGTCGTGGACGCACTGTTCTAGGGTGTCTGAAACTATCAACCAGTCGTCCAAGTAAAACAGGATCTGGAGGCCGCCCCTGAGGAGAGGATCCAGAGCCTGCTTTACCAGTTTCGAGAAGATCCGCGGCGCGATGTTGAGACCGAAGGGAAGTCTGTCGAACATGAACACACGATCGGAAGTCTGAACGGCCAAGAATCGCTGGAAACGAGGATGGATAGGAACGTGCCAATACGCATCCTTGAGGTCCAGCGACACTACCCACGACAGAGGTCGCAGGGCCAGTCGTACCTGGTGCACCGTCAGCATCCGAAACCGTGTGTTCACGATGTGCCCGTTGAGGGCCGACAGATCCACCACCGGTCGCATCGCGTCGCAGTCCTTCTTCGGTACCAGAAAAACACGGGAGAGGAAAACCGGGTGACCGGCTTTCACCTCCTTGACGATTCCCTGCCCGTGCATGGACGTAATCACGTCGGCCACCTCCGAAGAGACAGGCCGGCTTCGTTGACAAGAGCTGAGTGGGGGTCTGGACTTCCATCTCCAGGTTAGACCCCTCCGTGCAATCTTCCGCCCCCACGTCCCTCGTGGCCACCGAAGGGCGCAAGGGCGAAAATAACCTGTGGGAGCCCCCGAGATGAGGTGAGCGACCCTTTCTGCGAGGCGAGAAGGAGAACAAGGAGGAGACCGACCTGGAGAACCTACACATTTTTTGACGTGGAGGGTCCCCCGGGACGGTCCCTACGGTCATAAGAGCCACGTTGACCACCCCTACCCCCCCCCACCTCGCCGAAAAGGGCGGGTCACCCCATCCCCTGTCCGTCGTGCGTCGGACCCCGTCGAAGTGCGGCCGGAAGTGGAAGGCTGGCCAGCCCCTTCTCGGCGGGGATGAAAGGGAGCAGGAGCAGAAGTGCGAGGCGGAACCGACGCTCTGGCCGGCAACTTCCCTTTCCTGCGCCCTTTCTTGGCGGCAGCAGTGGCGGCAGCACCCCGAAGGGGACCGGCAGAAGGACGGGACTGCGAAGACCCTGGTCGCGACACAGCGCGTCTTTGCGTGTCGTAAGCAGGGTCCGCTGACAGAGAAGCGTAGCGTTCCCAAGCATCCTGCGCAAAAAGCCCCGATGTATATAGCTCAGAGTATAACAGACCCTGACGAATATCCAAAGGGGCCTTCCGGCAGAACGAGGACCTTACCGTCTGGCGTTGTCGAGTTGCCTCGCACAAAACCGCCTTCAGCTCGGGAACCAAAGACACCGCGAGCTGAAGGTGGATCCGCCGAACGTGGTCCAAGCCCTCGCGAAGATCGCCAGGTGCAGTCGCCTCGATAAGTCGCAGGTGGTGAACAGACGTCTGGAGGGAACCTAGAAGACAAGACAATAAGTTCGCCACCCTCTGCCGCAAGGTAAAATCCCTGTCGACAGAGGACTTATCTGGGTGGGAGAAGAACGGGTTAGCAATAGCACAAATTTCAAGTTTGGGAGCGCTAATCCAGGACCAGAACTTGCCATCCAATCCGCCGACAGATACCAGAGGAGGCAAAAGCAGTGACGACTCTGGGGGAGGGACTGAAATAGATCTGTCGACGGAACGGTTGGCAAAGTCTAAGGCCTCAGCAAACCAGGCCTCCAATGGGAGAGGGTTATCGAGCACGACGGCTAAGCCAGGCTTACCGTCGTCGCACAAACCCGTCCCATAGGAGGACAGTCCCGTTAACACAGCCAGGGACTGAACATCCTGAAGGATGTCCTGGCGGCTGAAGTCTGACCAGAGCTTAGTTCGAGGAGCAGACGGGGGCTTGGGCTTCACCGAAAAGTACTGAAGGTCAGTCCTTGTCGGGTACGCCCGCACCTCCACGTCGGCCACCTGACCATCCACCCTGATCGCCCTGAACTGCATTTTATCATTAATTTGGACCGACCAGTCCAAAGGTAGGGCCCTCTCACCTGACGGGAAGTCGGTAGCACGCTCCGGGTGGGAGGCCTGCACCCCCTTCCAAACAGCCAAGGAGCCATAGAGGAGCGGCATAGTCCGCGACGGGACCTTGGCCTTTTGGATGGGGGGCAAGCGCGGACCCTGCCCTAGCAGACGGAGGACCCCCGCATGTGAGACAGCAGGGGCAACCACCTGAGCCAGGGCAGGAGCAGTACTAGCCGACGACCGGGCAGGCGGAGAAGCAGGGCGAGAAGGAATGTGGTCCACCGCAGAGGGGAGGGGGACCAAAGCAGGGGTAGGTTGGGTGAGGCGCTGAGGTTGTGTCACCGCCAAGAAGCGCGATAAGAGGGATTCTTGCATCGCCTCCAAGCGCGCGTCGAAGTGTGACACAACCCACCCCTGCATAGCCGAAAATCGATCCGAGAGAGGCGACCCCCCCGAAGATAGTTCGGCCCGCAGGGGCGAGCGTGAGCGAGAGCGAGACCCATGACACGAAACAGCAGCGTCGCGGCCCAAAGAAGGCGAGCGACGACGGCCGTGGCGGTCCTGAGGGTCTCGTTCCCGATCACTAACGCCCGAGGGGGAAACATCACCATCCCCCTCTTCCAGCGACACGTCAGCCCCCGAGAAAGGGGACCCCGAAACCTCGCTATACTCTACCGAGTCAAGCGGCGGGGTACCCTCACGGGGAGCCGGCAAGCGAAGATCAGGAATAGAAGAAGGAAGAGGAGCAGGATGACGGGAGGGGGAAGGCTGGCCGGGTGAAAGGAGGTCAGAAGGAGCCGCGGGGGGAAACAGAGCAAGGATCCCCGGGGCTGAGAGAACAGGGCGGCCCGACACCGAGGCGGAGGAGGGAGGAACCTCCACCTTGGGACGAGACCTAGAAGGAAGAAGAGGCACCGAAGCAGGAGAAGTAGGAGGAGAAGCAACTACATCCTGGCGGACCCTCCTGGACAGAGTAGAAGGAGGGAGCAGAGGGCCAGCTACAGCATGAACATCCGCGCGCGTAGAGGACAAATGAAGAGGACGTCTTTTGTGCAGGGGAAGCGGGCGGAAGGTAGTAGAGCCCCTATCCGGAGAGGCCAGGGGAGGGCGTACAGGGGCAGAGACGCTAACCCCGGCCTCAGGGCGAGAACCATGACGAGGGCGAACGGCGGAGTCAAGGTGAGCAGGAGGACGAGGAGGGGCAGTAGAGGACGAGCGACGAGGAGAGCGAGAGCGTGGACGGAGCTGGGGATCCACCCGACGATGTGACGACCGACCACGGGACTCAGGGAGGAGGGCCCGAGCAGGGAGAGGGCCAGGTAAACGGCCCCCAGACGGGTCAGGGATGCCCAGGGCGACGCGGATCCGGTCGTCAACAAAGGCCGGGGAACGGTGGCCCACAGTCCTGATGTGGTGGGAGACCACCGCCCACACAGACTGAAGGGATGCAGAGGCCACTGCCGCGTCAGAGGAACCAGGGTGATGGTCCACCACATCCACCAGGTCCATACACGGGCCACACAAAGCAGGGAGGTAGGCCGTAGAGGACACACATTGAGAGTGGCGTAAGCAGGACCTGTGGCAGTCCAAGCACGGGGAGCCACAGCCCTGGCGAAAGCAAGGCATCCCACCTGCAACGGAAGAACACACACCATAAGCAGCACGTTGACGGAGTAAGTGAAGATAATGTCCAATAAAAACCAGGGAATGAGCATGGGTAAACAGGAACACACATGCAAACTGGAAGTCGTACTCACTCTAAACCGGGAGCACCGATGGAGGTGAGGAGGGCGGGTGAGGCGGAAGAGCACAAGCAGAACCTGCAAAGATGGAGAAAGTGTTAACCACCACTCAACACCTCACATGCAGGGTCCATAACACCAGGAAAGTGCATACACCAATATAGTACCAGGCAACAAGATGACACAAAAAAGGGTCACCGGGAAAGCCAACTATAACCGCAAATTTGCGGGCCAATGGAGGCATAACCGTACCGACACAACCCTCCCGCCTCACCGCGAGACCCCCCAGCGATCTCCGCAAATTTGCGGGGAGCCGAAACGTCCGTGGACCGAATCGAGCACTCCGCAAATTTGCGGGACCGGCCGAGATGGTCCGGCGCCGAAAAAGCAAGAGGAGCGTCTAGGGAATACCAACACAGGCCCAGAAAAAAGCGTCAACTCCTTATGACTCCAAGCGACGATGGCCATCAAGCTGAGCAGTGTCTTCCTTGATAATATCCTGACTCAACCGGTCAAGGGAGAGGCAAGGAAGACACACCAGGGGAGAGGAGGCACATCCCCCAGGAACCACCCAACCCACAGAGATAGAGCAAAGCCCATGAGGAGAAGTGGCAGGAAGGGTGGTTTGGCACAAACAGGGGCCCCCGTAGGGTACCCCAGGATTGGGCAAAAGGGAATGAAAGGATGGAGGTGAAAACAGTAAGGGAACACAAAAACCAGTAAATGAAACTGGCGAGAAAAAGGGTGGCCTAGCCGTGAGGAGAGAATGTGTCAGGGGCGAAAAACCCTGTGGTGTGAGGGAGAGGCCCCCGTGGGGTACCCCTGGATATCACGAACCACCAAGCGCCCAGGCCCTTGAGACACAATGAAGGCTCGAAAGGGGGGACTCGGGAATAACGCTAATAATGCGGCCGACACAAACCCTACAAACAGCACCGCCACCACGAAATCTCAGATTGTGAACCAACTGTACACCTAGGCTATGAAAATATGAAAACTCATAGGGCATAGCAATTCCTGAATGAGAAACAAGCTAGGCTAAAAGAAGCTAAACTATGCCCAGACTAACAGGAAAAAAGAATATGAAAAGAGAAAGGAATGAAAAACACATACGAGGAACGCCAGGCGCCCCCGTACCTTCGGTAGCTATTTCCACACGCGTCTCCATTAAACACACTGAGGAGCCCATTTACGTGTGTCCTAGATCACGTAACATCTGCCTAACAAAAAGAAGGCCAGAAAAGCCGAAACGAACCTAAAACAGGGTGAATTGAAGCACAACAAAAGCGGATTCAACAATGGCGACGCGTGAAAAAATGATAACAAGAGAGGGTCGCTCATGCGCACGTTCGACAGGGATCGGCGCATGACGGAACACGGGATGGGCCTTGAGCGGTATCTAAGGTAAACCCCTTTTTCTTCTCTTCTATACTTTTTTCACCTTCGGTGGTAGTTTTGGTTAATGTACAACGTCTCCTAGAGCAAGATAAGGAGTAGACTCTAGACGTTTTCTTTTTAACCGCGTTTGGAATGACGACATAGCAGTCAAAATAGACAAGTCGTCATTGCAATTAGGTTAATAGCCTTGACGTTGGATTTGCCAAGACTACTAACAAATAAAGGATTTTGTGGATCGTCTATACCGGGCCTGTGACGTCATAGTGACGTCACGTCCTTATCCAAGACTGGATGGTGGACTCACACTCTTGTGACGTCACAGGCCCGATATAGACGATCCACAAAATCCTTTATAACATTGTTAATAATTATTTCACTGCCATTGCATTTTGCAAGATAATTATGTACAGCTTGGCGATTATCTCAACCCATGAGCCCCCACCTTTAAGGAACGACAACAACAACAACAACTGAAACTCATTCACACTTCACAACAAACAACCCAATAGGTTAAGGCTGTGAATTTGTAAATTGTTTTACATTAGACCAATTAATATGAATCCTGATGAGGTTATAAGTAGAGTTTTACCTGCTATGTATTACTAATTAATTGTTCATCTATTTTTACTGAAACAACTGTTGAATATAAGGAGCATAATCTTTGAGTAAATACTTATCATGTTGTATGTGCCAAAACAATTATGAAAAAATATGAGATGGATGGATGTAGGCTATATATGTTTATAATTTTTTTAGTTTCCTCCATAAACCTTCATAAAAAACAAACACCCACTAAGACGCTCCTTTAAGATATATTTGTAAATTTTTCGATAGAAAAATGTAGTTTCCTCCCTACCTGTAATTTTTCTACCGAAAAATGTACAAATATATCTCGAAGAGGGGTCTAGGGGGTGTTTTGTTAAGGTTGATGGAAGTCTTGGGAGGAAACTAAAAAACTAATCTATAAACAATAAATCACACATACATATCAGTGTGGAATGTTTTCATAGAAATTTAAATTTGTGTGTGTTTTTATGTTTTGTTCAAACATATGTGGTTGTTTCCACATAGCGATTTTGATAATTTAATTTGACTTTATATTGTCCTTGTCCCAATTTTGGTTTGTTTAGTTTGCAAGTTTTACATTTTAATAGATCCACCATTCTCTCTGCCCTGGATTACAGTTGCCCAGTACTGTATATGGCACTGCCTCGACATCCACATTACAGACACTTAATTCTGTTCATCACCTTGGCATACGTATTAGCTCAGGAGCTTTCCGGTCCTCTTGTGTTTACAGTGTGCTCAGTGAGGCTGGGGTCCTGCCGTTAACGTATCATCGTCAGCTGGTTCAGCTGCGAACTGCCATCCATCTCCAACAGGATCCCACGTTGGAGGACCTCTTCCATTCTCAAGATTTTTGTGTTACGCCTACTACTACCTTGCCGTTTACCCTCTTGTCCTGCCAATTACTCGCATCTTACAATATTTCAACACCTCATTCACCCCTCCCCCGTTGCTCAATTACCCCCTGGATTCTCAAACATCCTGATGTTTGTTTACATTTGACTGACCAAGTAGAGGCTGACTCCAGTCCAACGCCGTACCTTAGCTTGGCAACATCTTGCTAGTCACGTTCCAGCTGCCTTCATTTACACTGATGGTTCAAAGGTACCAGATGACGTAGGTAGTGCAGCGGTTGTTGTTGTTGCTGTTCCCCAGGCTGTCTGGCCGAACAGCCCAGCGGTTTCTGAACATGGTATCCATCAAAGCTCCTTACATCCTTACTCCACAGTTTTCACTGCGAAGTTGTGGGCTATTCATGGTGCCCTAACTCTCATCTCTACACTTCCGAACAATCCTCCACACATCGTTGTCTTCAGGGACTCGAAAAGTGTGTTACAAGCATTAAGTGAGTATGCCCCACGTGACCCATTGGTCATTGCTGTCATCCTTAAAATCCAAAAATTACAGGGCAGCTCTCGATCCATCACGCTCTGTTGGATCCCCATGCAGGCATTGCGGGTAATGAAGGTGCTGACGCCCTTGCTAAACAGGCCTGTTTAGGTACTCCGGCATCCACTATCCTCAGATCAGATGACCTACTTCCTGTAATACGACAGCATATTCATGATAAGTGGCGCTCTGAATGGAAGGATTAACCTTTACGAGGGCACCTTCGTTCCATCAAAGACGACATTCACATGAGGCCCTCTTCACTCAGCCCCTGTCGTGCTGACCAAACCCTCTTAACTCAATTACACATAGGACACACAAGACTCACTTATGGATATCTAATGACCACTCCCCGTAGTCCACCATCAGAATGTCACCATTGTCACACAGTTCTTACTATTCATCAAATGTTTTGCATTTGTCCCATGTACGACCCTGAAAGACGGCACTTCTTGCAACGCACCTCATTAGAAGACATCCTTCCTGACTCAGATTCATGCTCTTTCATAGCCATCAGTCATTTCTTGAAAGCTCTTAATCTATATAATGACATCTGACCAGTGACCTATATGACTTGACTTACTAACTCCCTGCCGAACACTAGCCCTATGAGGGCTTAGGCCCAGATTGCTAGTATAAAATAAATACATCTTCAACAACAACTAACCGTGTGAGATGAGTCCACCTATCTCAGTGACCACCCCCGCCAGTAGGGGGAAGTAGGGGGTCCAGCCCACGTCTGTGCTGCCGGTTACTAGAATCTCTCCACGCTGAGGGAGAGAGAGACATAGATAGATAGAGAGAGTGTGAGAGAGTGAGAGATTATGTAATCAAAAGTCAAAACCATTGGTAGAAGTTATAGGTTAAAGTAAATTAAAAATAGAGAAAACTCACACTGGAACACAAGACTCTTTCAATGACAACTGTGTCCCTTTTCAGTGGAAAGATGGAGAGAAACTACAACTTTCCACTGAAGAGGGTGACAACTGTTAAGAATAAGATATTATTATTTGTCAGTGAGGGTTTTCTCTCTTGTTCTAAAGATCATGCCAGTATGATTTTTTTTTTTTTTGGGGGGGTAAATATGCGGTACCTGAATATTGGCAGCCTGTTGTAGTTGTGTGATGACCCTGACCTGAGCGGTGACCTGACCATGACACACAGGTGTACCCACCAACACCCGTGATCCGTCCGCCTCCTCTGCAGCCTCACACCGAACGCTCGAACCCCTCACCTGTAATGGAAAAGTTGCCACGGTATTAAAAAGGTCATGTAAGGTAGAGCTAATAAGTCATGTCTCAGCTGCCATTACGTTTGGATTGTTCTGTCACCTCTCTGATATATTGGTGTCTGTCAGATGTTGATTAGGGTGTGTGAATATAGGAACATGTTTGTATATCTGACTCAAAACGATGAATTAATGCTCAGATAGTGCCGATACCAATTATTGATCGAAATATACTTGGTGCCGCGACATCAAGTACATTTCGATCAATAATTGGTATCAGCAATATCTAAGCATTAATTCATAGTTTCGAGTCAGATATAAATAAGTAACACCCCGTTCTTAACATTAATCATCAATTACAAACCCCATTGTACTTGAATAAACTAATGAAAGCATATGGTCCTCCCGGGATTCAAACTCGGGACACCACACCTAGAATATAAGCACCACCTAAAACATGTTCCTATATTTACACACTCTATTCAACATCTGACAAACATTAATTCAGCATACAGCGAGCAAAACATAAAGACAGCGGCGGCACGACTTATTTGGCCAACTGTACAGTCGCGCTAATAAGTCATGTCTCAGCTGTCATTACGTTTGGCTCGCTCTGTGCTGTATTAATGTCTGTCAGATGTTGAATAGGGTGGGTATGAGTAAGAACATGTTTGTATATCTCACCCAAAACGAATAAAGAGAGTTTTAGATATTGCTGATACCAATTATTAATCAAAATATACTTGGTGCCGGAAATCACTTATTTGGGCGACTGTAACGTCACAAGCATAAATGCTGCGACATTAACCAGATAATATCAACTCCTTCATCACAAGAGGTTTATACTAAGCTGAATAAAATCGCCTGATGGTAGCTAGAATGAAATAAAGAAATCATTGAGAGTTTGAATAAAAAAGTTTAGCAATATTTTTGATAGTGTGGTAGGCCTAATCCCGACATTGACTTACGGGAGCGAAGCATGGAGAGACATAAACCAAGAGTGAGAGGGGTGGAAATGAGTTACTTAAGAAGTGCATGCAGAGTTACATGGAGTGATAGACATGAATGAGGAAGTAAGAAGGAGGTGTGATGTGGATGTAGATGTGCTGGAAAGTGTGAAAAGGAACACCTTGAGATAGTTCGGCCATATGGAACGTATGGGAAGCGAGAGAATTACTAAGAGAGTATACGAGAGTGAGGTGGAAGGACAGAGAGGGCGAGGTAGACCGAATGAGAGGTGGAAGGATGGAGTTAAGAAATACAATATATGAGTGAAGGCGGTGCTAGATGGGAGGAGGGGCATCGACTAACTGGGGACAGAGGTGCATGGGGGCGGTTTGTTGGTGGCCACCCGTTCGGGGATTACGGCGTCAGGCAATAGATACTGTAGATAGATATATACAGTAAATACATACATACATATATAAATACTGTACATACTTACATATACCGGTATACACACATACATACATATATAAATACTGTACATACTTACATATACCGGTATACACACATACATACATACATATATAAATACTGTACATACTTACATATACCGGTATACACACATACATACATACATATATAAATACTGTACATACTTACATATACCGGTATACACACATACATACATACATATATAAATACTGTACATACTTACATATACCGGTATATACACATACATACATACATACTTACAGGCTGAGGGATGCCGATGGATATTTCCGGGAACTTGAGCACATCCATCTGAGGGTAGAGTCTCTGTCGTCGTCTGGCCCTGTAGGGGGGAGGAAGGGTAACAAATATTATATGATGTGGAAATAATTGTTTAGCATAACGATTCCAATACTTTTGTCAGGGCTTTTGAACACAGAAATCTATATACAAAGAAATATACCCCTCTTTGTTATTTCTTTTTATCTCTATATACCCCCTCTTTGTTATTTTTATTTTTATTTTTTATTATCATTATTTTATTTTATTTTAAGCTGGAGGTGGCCGACTCGAGACAGAACACATACATTATCTAAATTACTAATGTATTCTATAATGACTTCCAACCTAGAGAAGCTCTTTAAAATATATTCATATTAACACTTATAATGTGTATCGGTATTGTGATACTTACAGTATGTGTTCTACTATGGTATGCCAGGTGAAACACAAGATAGTAGTAGTAGTAGTAGTAGTAGTAGTAATAATAACAGTAGTAGTAGTAGTAGTAACAGTGGTATGAGGGGAGGTGACCTACTACATAACCTACTACTACATGACCTACTTGGCTATGAGGGCAGGTGACGGTGAGGTGACCAGGTGACCCAGCTCGGAGTGCTTAAAGAAGAACACCAGGTCAGCGGAGGGTAGGCGACCTTCTCTTACAAGCAGTTGACCAAGTTTCCTGTGGGTGAGAGGTCAAGGTCAAGGTCAATTCAAGGTCACAGGTCAATTCAAGGTCAAGGTCAATTCAAGATCACAGGTCATAAGAAGGAATTATCGGTTGTGAAGCGAACATACATAAGCATACAGTATTTTAAGGGTGGGTTTTTAGGTTGTTCCCTAGACCTCCATCAAGCTTAAAATTACGCCCCCTAGACCCCCTTTCATTAAATTTGTACAAGTTTCAGTAAAAAAAAATCCCGGCCGAAGTTCGGTTCCTTTTAAATTACAGGCTTGCTATCGCTTGCCAGGAAAATATTGTGATCTAAATGGCACGAAAGGTCTTAAAATTGACAGAAGTGGGGCGAAAGTTCTTAAAATTGCTTTTTTTCTACCAAAATGTTTACAAATTTACCTCAAAGGGTGGTCTAAGGGGTATTTTTTAAGCTTGATGGGGGCCTAGCGAAGAAACTAAAATATATATATATATATATAATATATATATATATATATATATATATATATATATATATATATATATATATATATATATATTTTATGTATATAATATATATATATATATATATAATATATATTATATATATAATATATATATATATATATATATATATATATATATATATATATACACAATTAAATAGACCAAACAAATAACCCAAGCCCCCTAAGTTTGTATATGTGTGTTACCTGTAGCCCTCCCTGAGACCATCGGTGACTTTACACAGCAGAGACTTGGTGGCTTCTCTGTTCACCACCGCCTTCCTACACTCCGGCACCAGGAACCTCAATGCTCGTCTGGGGGAGAAGTAGAGGTAATATACAAATTAATACATAGACAAAGAATGTATAACAACGTGGATAATAAGACAATATAAGGAGAAGCATAAATTAAATATACAGTACATATAACTACTGTACACACAATTATACACAAGACATGTATAACAACACGGATAATACATGAGAATACATAGGAGAGACTTAGTAGCTTTTCTGTTCACCACCGCCTTCCTACACTCCGGCACCAGGAATCTCAATGCTCGTCTGGGGGAGAAGTAGAGAGAAACAGAGATCAAATATACAGATTAATATACTGTATAGACAAAACATGAATAACTGCATGGAAAATACATGATGATTCAGTAATGATGCGGATAATATATGACAATTCAGTAACAACACCGCCCACCAGAAACCTTAATGCTCGTCTGGGGGAGAAGTAGAGATAATATAAAGATTATTATAGAGACAAAAGATGTATAATGACGCGGATAATGCATGACAATTCAGTAACATCACAGAAAATACATAACAATTCAGTAAAGTCACGGAAAATACATAACAATTCAGTAAAGTCACGGAAAATACATAACAATTCAGTAAAGTCACGGTAAATACATAACAATTCAGTAAAGTCACGGAAAATACATAACAATTCAGTAAAGTCACGGAAAATACATAACAATTCAGTAAAGTCACGGAAAATACATAACAATTCAGTAAAGTCACAGAAAATACATAACAATTCAGTAAAGTCACGGAAAATACATAACAATACAGTAAAGTCACGGAAAATACATAACAATTCAGTAAAGTCACGGAAAATACATAACAATTCAGTAACGACACGGAAAATACATGACAATATACAGTAGAGGAGAGACTTGGTGGCTTCTCTGTTCACCACCGCCCGACGACACTCCGGCACCACGAATCATAATGCACGTCTGGAGGTGAAACAGAGATAATGTACAGATACAAAACATGTATAACTGCATGGAAAATACATGACGATTCAGTAACGATGCGGATAATATATGACAATTCAGTAATGACACCGTCCACCAGGAACCTCAATGCTCGTCTGGGGGAGAAGTAGAGATAATATAAAGATTATTATAGAGACAAAAGATGTATAATGACACGGATAATACATGAGAATACAAAGGAGAGACTTGCTAAAATATACAGATTATTATATAGACAAAACATGTATAACACACTAAAAATACATGATAATACAGAGGAACGACCTGGATGGGGGTTAAGGTCTTAAAACAGTAGGGTGAATGGGGCCGAATGGATACAACCCAGAGAGAGTGTAAATGAACTGACTTGATGCCGGTTGTGAGAGGTGACTTGAGGGAGTCCATGGCCTTCTCTAAGTCATGTTTTTGGGGTCGAACCTTAGGCTGAAGGGATGCTTGGTGCTGAACCATCATCTGTTACAATGAGAGGAGAGGAGAGGGGAGGGGGGTTAGAATGAAATTACTTAATATATATATATATATATACAATATATATATATATATGGTACATGTAATTTTGTAGTTGATGTATAGAAAATTATATCCGTACATTCGTTTCCAGAGATAAAATAATAAGTAGGTGAAGTCCACGAGTATTTATGAGTGGGTTAGAGACTATGGCATCGGACTGTACGTACCTGAAGAGTGTGGACAAGGATTTGAGGATCCAGCCGCCATGATGTTGCTCCCAGATCAAGCTGTGGACGAGAGAGACATCATTAGTGTTGGCCGAGGCTTAAGTGGGGTCACCTACTTTTTTCTCTCTTTCTATGGCTTGTATCCATTCGGCCTCATTCAGCCTACTACTGTATTTTAAGATGTGTATCCCCATCCAGGTGTTGATTTCTTCCTGGCGAGCGGTAGTGGGCCAGCATATTTATAAAATATGTTTTTGACAGCAGGCTAAATTTGTAAATTTTTCGATAGAAAAATGTCTCCGGCCAAGCCGGATTTCTTCATACAATGCTGGCTCGCTATCGCCTGCCAGGAAGAAATCGACACATGGTTGGGGATAAAAGTCTTAATAACAGTAGGCTGAATGGGGCAGAATGGATACAAGCCAGAGAAAGAGAAAAAGAGAAAAAAAGCAGGTCACCCCCATTATTTAACCTGTGGACTGACCTCATCATAAGAACCTCTAGATTGACCTCACTAACCCCTTGTAAGCTCATTTAACCTGTGGAGTGATCTCATTTAACCTGTGGAGTGACCTCATTGTCAACCTGTGACCTTATTTAACCTGTTGAGTGACCTCACATGATCTCTTGTGACTTTATTTAACATGTGGACTGACCTCATAGACTTCCTTTTTTTTCTATGTGGATGAGGGAGACAAAAGACAGAACTGCCTGTGACGAGTGCCTCCCCCAGTTGAAAGAGTGACAGGGCCAAACTCAAGGAATGTTCGAGCCAAGATGCCTGGACACACAGAGTTTGAAGCAATTAAGTCCCTTCAAGGGGAGAGGCATTCTTTCATGGTCAGAATTGGCAGCAGTTCTCTGAACTTCCAACAGCAGTGGTGATGGGCTGGTCTATCAGAGTGAGAGCTGAGCGTTCTCTGCCATACCCATAGCTTACTCTGACTGTTCCTTTTGCTTATATATTTTCTAGATCTCAAGTGACGGCATCTCTTCCGTAGATCGACCTCCCTACTGCCAACCTAGAGGTTGGCAGATTGGGAGCCAAAGCGTCACATTTTTCCTTTGCCCCTAAACTTTCCCTTCCTAATGCTGAGGGGCACAGGGCCTTGGATGGGGCTTTGGTTTCCCCGGCGTTTCCGCACCCTCCTCAGCTCCCCGCCTTGGAGTGGTTTCGGTCACCTGGGCTTTATTAGTGGTAAGCAGGGAGGGTTTTGTGGGGGCGCCCGGTTATGGCCTTGGCCTTACTCAGGACCTTGGGGCTGCTCGGCCAGACAGCCTGGGGAACAGCAACAACAACAACAACTTCCCTCAGCCACATCTAATTTTAGCGACAGTGGCAGCCTCGGCCCCACCACCGGCAGAGTTGGTATCTCCTAGGTAATAAAACTTGTCCACCAGCTCCAATGTCTCATTTCCAAAATTCACAGCCACAGGATCATCATTTAACACGAGCTCGCCCTTGCACACTATGTACTCAAATATTCTCAATTTCTGACTTATCCTTCGGCAGGGGTCCTTTTATTCTACTACAGCGCTTACTCCCATGGTGCACCCAACATCGACAGATGCTACACCGAATCGAGTTAGCGCCCACACCCCTTCCACACACTCCACATGGGTATGCACCGCTCTTTTCCACATCGCCTCGTCTCAATCTACAATGCATAACCTTGGTTTTGTTAATATTGACTCTTAAACCCTTGCTCGCCATGCCCTCTCTCCGTCTTCTGAATTTGACCTCGGCATCTTGCAGATTGTCAGCGATTAGGACTAAATCGTCTGCATATAACAGTTCCCACGGGAGTCCGGATCTAAAATCTCTAGGCAGTGCCTCTAGGACCATAATAAAGAGGAGGGGGCTTAACACTAAACCCTGATGAACTCTAACGCCAACTGTGAACTCCTCACTCAGTACACCTTTCACCCTCACCGCAGTTCGCGAATCCTCATACATCTTTATTATCACACGCACCAGCCACTCTTCCACAAGTTTCCTCATAGCCCACTGCACAACATCTCTAGGCACCCTGTCAAAGGCCTTCTCCAGGTCTACAAACACAAAGTAAAGATCCCTGCCTTTTAGTAAGTATCTTTCCTGTATCTGCCTGACTATGAAGATAGCCTCATTTAACCTCTATACTGACCTCATTAATGCCCCTGTGTCCGTGCCTGTGTATGAAGGCCCTGAAGGCTGACCCTAGGCTGCCCGGGTGGGAGGTCATCCACACCGCTGCTTCCTCAGAGGTCATGGCTAGAAACTCCTCCGCCTCTTCGTTCTTGCTGATCACGCCGGCCAATTCCTGCGATAACGATAACGGAGTAAATTATATTGTAAAATTTGCAATATAAACAAACCAAAACAGTGACAACACAATATAAAGGCAAAAGAACTTATCAAAATCGCTAAGTGGAAATATATTAATGCATTGGATATATTTTACATTATTTTTGCAACTACTAGATGATATTATTTAGTTTCAAGAAAGATACTTTAGAAACAACGTGTGTGTGTGTGTGTGTGCGTGTGCGTGTGTGTGTGTGTGTGTGTGTGTGTGTGTCTGTGTGTGTGTGTGTGACATGTGTGTGTGTGTGTGTGTGTATTTGTGTGTGTGGTATATTTGTGTATGTGTTACCTTGAGAGCATTAGGCACATCAGCAGACTCTATACCAGTACAGGAACTAAGGATTGTGGCCATGTCTGTCACGTTGTCAACCATCACCTCTGTCAAAACAACCAACAAAATATATAAAACAAAATATATAAGAATAAAAACAAGCAACACATCAAAACACCGTATATAACAATAGAGAAATCAATAGTAATAATACAACATACATAAATTATATGTGGTATATCTCACATCTTTGTGGATGATACAGTTCTGATGAGTGATAATGAATGGGAGTTGTAGGGTCTGGTAAATGTGTTTGGAACAATGTGCGAAAAATGGAATTTGAAGGTAAATGCGGGGGAAGAGCAAGGTTATGGTCTTCGAAAGGGGTGAGGTCACAGAGTGTGAGGTGAAGCTGAACGGTCAGGCTATGGAGATCGTCAACTCTTTTAAGTATCTGGGCAGTGTGTTGAGTAAAGATGGGACTATGGATGAAGAAGTGCGGGAGAGGGTACAACAGGGGAAGAGGGTTGTAGGAACGCTAAAAGTAGTAACAAGAAATAGGGTGGTCAGTATGGAAGTGAAGAAGTCCTTGCATGACAGTGTGGTAATCCCGACACTGACTTACGGAAGCGAACCATGGACGTTGGTTGAGAGACTCAGACCAAGAGTGAGAGCAGTGGAAATGAATTACTTAAGGAGTGCGTGCGGAGTTACATGGAGGGATAGACAGACTAATGAGGAAGTAAGAAGTTGTGGTGTGGAGGTAGATGTGCTGGAAAGTGTGAAAAGGAACAACTTGAGATGGTTCGGCCATATGGAACGTATGGAAAGCGAGAGAATGACTAAGAGGGTGTACGAGAGCGAGGTGGAGGGACAGAGAGGTAGACCGAATGAGAGGTGGAAGGATGGAGTGAGGAAGTACATGAATGAAGGCGGTGCTGGTTGGGGGGAGGGGCGTCGACTGACTGGGGACAGAGGTGCATGGGGGCGGTTCGTTCGTGGCCACCCCTCCGGGGATCACGGCGTCAGGCAATAGATAGATAGATAGATATCTCACATATACTATTAAGCAAGAGTTTATATACACACACACACATATGAATATACACTATGCAGTATATATATACTGTAGACAGATATATATATATATATATATATATATATATATATATATATATATATATATATATATATATATATATATATATCCGGTATATATATATATATATATATATATATATATATATATATATAATATATATATATATATATATATATAATATATATATATATATATATATATATATACAATAATTTAGCGTCATTTGTCCATTACATGCATTGTAACGGCTCAGACGGGGTTGCCTTTCAGTAGTTGGAGTGTACTGTAGTACAATAAAGTCCCGCCACAGCACTGCCCCACCAAGTCATCACTGTGGCTGATGATGGTATAGTGCTAACCGTGCCTCAGCAAGACTCAATGGTGTCCCCCTGCAGCACTTGCACCTGCAGTATCTGCAACCACACCAGCTTTAACAGTGTTACAAAAAGACAGCACCATAACAAGACTCTACTGTATATTAGGCAATTTGGACTATAGAACAATAAAGTCCTGCCCCAACACTGCTCCAACATGCAAACACTGTTGTCGACACAGGTGTGGTGCCAAACAGCGCCTAGGTAAAACTCAGTCCCCTGTGGCACCTATCCGCACCCAACCAGCCTCGGCAGTGCCATACCAAGACAGTGCTAAGATAAAGACTTCATTGCATAGTAATGGCTGTTGGTCCACAAGTTTATCGCCATCCCCCCTATTAGTCGCCTTGTACGACATGCAGTAGGATGCGTGAGGCATATTCTTTTTTTCCTCCACCATTAGATGAAGGCTCCCTTACCCCCTGGGTATATATATATATATATATATATATATATATATATATATATATATATATATATATATATATATATATATATATATATTATAATATATAATAGATATATATATACATATATATATATATATATTATATATATATATATTATATATATATATATATATATATATATATATATATATAATGTTATATGCAGTATTCAAGAATGCATAATATATCGTACGCTTGTGCATAAACCTTCAACTGTCTTGATAGCCTAGTGCTTAGTGTGTGGAATTTTGGTGTGAGTATCCTAGGTTCGAGTCCTTGGAGTACCACATGTATTCATTACTTTCATTGATTTCATTAGTTGGGTTTATTTGTAAATTAACTGGTGAGTTGGTGAAAACAGATATGAACATACAATATAACGTGGTATAGTGAAAATACCTTTGTTGTCACCGGCCAGGGTCATGAACGCAGCTATCTGGGACACAGAGCTGAACATGCTGGTAGCCTGGTGGGCATGGGTTACCTGGAAGGGAACAAGGGGTCATTACAAGTGTTATAAAGGTGTGTAAAGGGTAATTAAGGGGATAGTGGCTGTTTTTTTGGTTGTTGTTGTTGTTGTCGTTCCCTAAGCTGCCTAGCCGAACAGCCCCTAGTCCCTAAGGAAGGCCATGGCTACAGTCGGGCTTTCCCACAAAGCTCTCAAGGAGTGTAGATTGTGTTGTTGGCGTAAGTGATTGTGTGAAATGCAGTCTTCTAGGATGTGTCCAATGGTATGGGGTGCTGTGTTACATCCTGGGCAGGTGTCGTCAATGGAGATATCCAGTCTCTTCTGATAGCTCAGAAGAGCAGGATGGTGCCCACATCTCAGCCTGGCCAAGTGGACTCTGTCCTTGTGAGGAAGGGAGGATTCAGAAGGATGAATTTTGGGAGGTCGTGCCTGCAGCTGCGTGTTGTCTACGAGTGATTAGATGGAACGGTGAGAGGTATGAGTATGGATGTGCTTCTGGAAGCTGGTTTGGGGTGGGCAGGGAGGGAGAGATGACAGTATGTTACTCAGTTACTTGTTCGTCAAGGGGAATCCACGCAATGCGAGCTAAGCTCATTATTATCGCGCCTCCTTAACTGGGAATGTATTGCGTGAAATGCATGTTAAGTGTTTTATGTACTGTTGGAATGGCTGTGGATGTGTGTGTAGTCTGTATTTAGCCAATTGGCGACATTGGAAACGAAGGCTTAGGGTGGATCTGTATGGTACCATTCTCACTATAGACGGTACCGTCTCGCCCGAAGGCTTAGGTAGCCATCAGCTTAGGTGAACCATATGATACCCATCTCGCCTTGTACCATTTTTGCCAACCCCAGATGGGACGTCACAACGTCCACTTATTCCAGGTACCTATTTACAGCTAGGTGAACTGAGGCTAACACATGAAAGGAGACAAGCCCAATTTGTCTCCGCCCGGTCTGGGATTGAACCCCCGACCCCTCGTGTGTGAGACGAGAGCTCTACCTACTAGGCTACGGGCTGTGTGTGTGATACCGTGTGCTGGGTGTTGTTTTGATATTTCTTGGTGTCTATATATATATATATATTCTGACATACGGAGCCCTGTATGTTAATTTAAGAGTTAGAATTAGAGTTGAAGGAGTCACACTACCCAAACGGTGAAGCAGACTAGCGAGCGAACCAGCGAGTGGGGAAACTAGCTCGCCCGCATACCTGCAAACTAGCCTTCACACCTGCGTGCGTCATAGGGGACCCTGCAAACTACTTGATGACCGACGCTATGACGTATGATCGACGCCAGGAGCTGTGAGTGGACCAGGCACCTGTTATGCGACTCGAGGAGCTATGATTGGAGCAGGCACCACCCCCCCGCCTCCTGATTCGTTCCTACACCATCATTGTTTGGTATATAAGACCCGAGTTGTGGGCATTCAAATCAGTCTCATTTGGAGTTGGGGAAGGTGAACTTGCAGCTGGAGGAAGACGGGGTGAAGTATTATAATGGGATTGTGACTGTCAGTCAGATTATATAAATGTGTGTTAAGTGTGTTCGGTGTAAACACTTACGTTATGTTGGTTAGTGAGATATGTGATTGGGAATTAACGTGAACGCTACTATTATGTGTTTAACTATTTGATTGCGAATTAACGTTAACGCTACTATTTATGTACTTAACTATTTGATTGGGAATTAACGTTAACGTTATTATTATGTACTTAACTATTTTAGTTGACTAACTTGTGGACTAAAGCAACTCTTTAAGTAATTGGGTTATGATGAAAGTAATACTATTGTTTTATATTAATACTTACGAGTTCTTTCATTTTCTTTTAATTAAGCTTACATTGCTTAATGGTGCATAGTACGGTGATGCTATTGTCTCATATTAGTAATATCGCCTTAGACTAACATGGCTGCGTTAATATTACTTCTAGTGTTTTCCTAAGCTGAAGAAAATTCTTTTGCTTCAAAATATTATATTTTGCTTTTCATATTATTTGAGTGAGACCTGAATCGAATCTATGAAGCGATCCTGTAACTTTATTTACTCATAATCAAACCTCAATGTTACGTGGTTAAGAAATACATTTAACTAATTATTAAATATATATCTAATTTTTTATGTGACTTTGATATAAATCCTGATGATAATAATAATATAATACTATTAACGTAAGACAAGAACCAAGAATAATTACATTAAATATAAATAAAAGGACATATAAGAAAACTATCTATTCATTTCAAAAAGGGTAAGAGACAGAAATATTCTTACTTTAATATTTATCTTTCAAGACTTATTATAAAATTAATAGTCCTTCTTTAGCTATAACTTATTCGGTTCATAACCATAGCCTACTAAGCTTCGGTTAAATAATAATTCTTTATAAATACTACATGACTTTAATTAGTTTCAGTATTTTTCATAATTAAAGAGTATCAGTCAATAAAGGATACTAAGTCCTAAGATCCAAAAGGAAAGGAAGCAACAACAGGAAATTATTTTATTAGATTTTACTTTTGTTTTGCCTTCAGCTGACTGATACCTTAATATATATCTCTGTGCTATCTAGATTCATCAAGTTAACCACTTGAGGATCAAGATACGTAACAGAAGAGTGGCGACCTCGCCAGGATTCGTTTCATACAGTTTCACTCAGTTTCATTAACGTTTCACTACTTAAAAATCAAATATTAATCATGCCTCAACTAATTAATGACGAAGATGCTCGAGTTTTCATAGAATCAGAACCCACAGCCCCTGATATTGACTGTCTGTCAAAATCCGAACTGAAAGTGCTTGCCTCACATCTCCAGTTAACTGTCTCAAACATGTCTAAAGTTGAGGTGGCTCAGACCATAAAAACCCACCTGTTCCCTGTAGAAGGCAAGGAGGGTGACGGAGCAGTTGGTGGGATCCCTAGTAAACCTAGCCAACTTGATATACAATTGCCACCTGGTTTGACCGGTGATCAAATATTCGAACTAGAACTAGCCAGAATAAAAGCAACGACCGAACAAGCCAACGCAAGTATAGAACTAGCCAGAATAAATGCCAGTGCAACGACCGAACAATGTGAATATCAATATCGTACGGCTCAACTAAATGTCAATACAAATGCTCCCTTAATTGCTCCCCCTCTGGGATTGACTATGACTAGTGTCATTCCACCTTTCACTGAGGATAATGTGCAGGATTTCTTTGTTTTGTTTGAGGAAGTTGCTGGAGGTATGAAGTGGACAAGAGATCAATGGCCTTTTATGTTACAAACCGTTTTGACAGGGCAGGCTCGAGCCACGTATTTGTCAGAAGTAGCAGAAGTTAGGCAGGATTATGACAATCTCAAAGAAGCTATCCTAAAAACCTATCAATTGCAGCCTGAGGCTTACAGGCAATCTTTCCGTAAAAACCAGAAGAAAGTAGAAGAAACTCATAAGGTATTTGCCAGGACCATGACTAAAACTTTCAATCATTGGGTCAAGAGTAAGAAAGTCACAAGCTACAACGATCTGAAGGAGTTGGTCCTGTTAGAAAATTTCCTCGGGAAAATTGATTCTTCTGTATCCTATCATTTAAAGGGGAAAAAGGTAGATTGTCTTGCCGACGCTGCTGACATGGCTGACACATACGTGCTCAACAACAAATTTTGTGGAAAGAAGCCCTACGATAATTCTAGTTCTAATTTTAAGTATCCCAATCACAAATCTGACAGACCCAGTCACAAGCCTATAACGTCTTCCCCAGCTAGCCAAAATAGAATTGTTCCCCCAACTAAAAATGCGACTGAGGGCAATGGTAACAGAGGTGGGCCCCAAACTAATAGTAATGCTCAAAGAGGGAACGTTCCCGTATCCCCTAAAGTATGTACTTTTTGTGGCAAGAGAGGCCACCTAGCTTATCAGTGCTGGGCCAAGGAGAGAACCGAGAGATCGGGGCAGACAGTTGCCGCCGTATCTCAAACTCCATATGTGCCTGTAATGCAGGACTCCCGACAGAAGGAGTACCTAGCACCAAAAGTTCCTTTAATGCAGGACTCCCGACAGAAGGAGTACCTAGCAGCTAACGTAAACCATCTAGACAGGGGTGTAGTAGCATGTGTGGTGCAACCCACTAGGGTTAAGCCAATAATAATTTCACCATCAGTGCAGGACAGTTACCGTCCCTTTATTTCATCTGGCAACGTGAGATTAAATGGTTGTATGCATGAGGTAAAAATTCTGAGAGACACAGGTTCTACTAGCACCCTCATGGTGAATCCTTACACTGAGTGCCCACCTGGCGAACCAGTTGTAATGAGAGGTGCTGGAGGCCAATTTTATGCACACTTGGTAAAAGGCGAAATTGAATGTGAGTTACTACAGGGTGAGGCCACCATAGCTTTGTGTAGGTCCCAAGATATCCCTGTGCCTGGGGTAACACTCCTTTTGGGGAATGATGTAGCAGGTGAGAAGGTCCGACCAGACCCCATTTTGTCACTTTCCCCTGTTAACGAGCCACTAACCGGTGAGCTCGAAAAGGAGATGCCAACAGTTTTCCCTGTGTGTGCTGTCACACGTTCAATGTCTCAAGTAGCAGTTCCCTCAGACAGAAATGTACCGAATGTAAGAGTTGATGAAAGGGATGATGAGAGTGTGAATGACGCTCCAACTGTGCCTGATGATGTGACTGAGGTGGATTTATCTGACACCTTTATGGCTCATCTTGACCCTAACGATGACCATGAAACCCCTCCAAATTGTCCTAGTGGCCTGGTAGAGCTACAGAGAGATGATAGTGAATGCAAGGAGTTAGCTGCCAGGTCTGTGAGTGAAGAGGAATGTGAGAATGAGGGTGGTGAATGTTTCTACCTCAAAGGAGGAGTATTGTGGCGAAGATGGAGACCGCCACACAGACCAATCGATGACGGGGCTTGGGACGTCCATCAAGTAGTAGTCCCCAAACCTTGTCGTAGAGATATCATGGAAATGGCACATTGTATACCATTGGCAGGACACCTAGGTGTGAGAAAAACTCTAGACAGAATCAGAGCCCACTTTTACTGGCCAGGAATGCGTGCAGATGTAGTGGAGTGTTGTAGAGTGTGTCACACTTGCCAGATGACAGGAAAACCCAATCAGAAGGTGCCTGTACATCCTCTGGTGCCCTTGCCCGTTTTCGAGAATCCTTTTACTCGGGTGGTAGTGGACATTGTAGGCCCATTGCCTAAGACTTCCCAAGGTAACATTTATTTATTAACTATCATGGACATGGCAACTCGCTACCCAGAGGCTATACCCTTAAGGACTACCTCTGCTCCAACTGTCATAAAGGAACTGCTCAAATTCTTCACCAGAATGGGTTTCCCCCATGAGGTGCAAAGTGATCAAGGTACTAATTTTACCTCTAACATTTTCCAGCAGTCCCTGAAGGAGTTGGGTATCGAGCATGTTAAGTCTAGCACCTACCACCCAGAGAGTCAAGGGGTTCTCGAACGATATCATCAGACATTAAAGGGAATGTTACGTAAGTATTGTACAGAGACCGGAGTTGAGTGGGATAAGGGGGTACCTTTTCTTTTATTTGCTACTCGTGAGGTTCCAACTGAATCCCTGGGTTTTTCCCCTAATGAGCTAGTTTTCGGTCACCAGGTAAGAGGTCCTTTGCAACTATTGCAGGATAGCCTAGTTGGCCAGGAGGAGAACCAAAACCTCCTCAAGTATGTTTCAGATTTCAAAACCCGGCTGAGATCCTCATGTGAGTTTGCCGCTCAAAACTTGACAGTGGCTAAAAGCTCCATGAAGAAATGGTATGACAGAAAAGCCCGTGAGAGGGAGTTTAAGCCCGGTGATGAGGTTTTGGTCCTGCTCCCCCTTTTTGGCCAACC
The DNA here is from genome assembly GCA_032716605.1 of Paralithodes platypus. Classification (NCBI taxonomy): domain Eukaryota; kingdom Metazoa; phylum Arthropoda; class Malacostraca; order Decapoda; family Lithodidae; genus Paralithodes; species Paralithodes platypus. The sequence goes on along the minus strand of CM064527.1, from coordinate 31,864,337 downwards.
TTTATCTGCCAAGTTCAGGGGCCCATATAAGATCATTCGGAGGGTGAGCATTACCGATTATCTAGTAACTACCCCAGACAGGAGAAAGCCCACGCAAGTATTCCATATAAATATGTTGAAGCCCTACCATAGGTCCCCTGATTCCTCTCCTCCAGATTCTCCCACTGTGGCAGTGAATGTCAGGACCTGTGAACAGCCTGGTGCGGACGAAGTCTTCAGTTCTCTTACTGACCCGCAACAGACTGTTCCAGAGCCTGAAGGTATCCATGCAGACTTTGACTTGTCATGTAGCCTATCCAACTTTCAGTATAATTCAGTGGCTTTGAGGGAATTACCATCTAAACTATGTCATCTTCCCTCTGATCAAGCGAACCAACTAATCTCTGTTTTATCTCAGTCTCCCAGTGTGTTCCGTGATACTCCAGGGCTCACTTCTTTGGCCGTGCACGACATCGACGTAGGGGATGCAACTCCCATTAAACTATCCCCCTACCGTGTCTCACCACAACGCAGGAGTATACTGCAGGTCGAGCTTGACTTAATTTTTTCAAACCAGCTGATCACAAGGGCCTTCAGCCAGTGGAGTAGTCCGGTCATACTTGTGCCAAAGCCAGACGGGAGCCATAGGTTTTGTAGGGACTATAGGCAAGTCAATGCTGTCACAAAGAACGATACCTACCCACTGCCACGGATCAAAGATTGCATTTACCAGGTTGGCCTCATACAGCAGTAAGTTTAATTTAATGAGAGGATTTTGGCAATTAGCTCTCCCTTGTAGCGAGGTAAATATCATGCTTTTGTAGTGCGCTTTCAAGCCTTCAGCTGTGAGATAATGCCTTGCAGTTCGAATAAACGCTCCAGCTACGTTCCGGCTATGTTCTGATGTGGTACCTGGAGACGTTGCCTACTTTGGGTGATATCCTTATTATATCCTCATTATAATCTTGCTGTTGCCAATCTGGTGGTGAATCTATTTATGTATTATGTTTAATATTATGTACTATACTCCTTAAACTCTTTTCTAGGGGGGAGGTCTGACATACGGAGCCCTGTATGTTAATTTAAGAGTTAGAATTAGAGTTGAAGGAGTCACACTACCCAAACGGTGAAGCAGACTAGCGAGCGAACCAGCGAGTGGGGAAACTAGCTCGCCCGCATACCTGCAAACTAGCCTTCACACCTGCGTGCGTCATAGGGGACCCTGCAAACTACTTGATGACCGACGCTATGACGTATGATCGACGCCAGGAGCTGTGAGTGGACCAGGCACCTGTTATGCGACTCGAGGAGCTATGATTGGAGCAGGCACCACCCCCCCGCCTCCTGATTCGTTCCTACACCATCATTGTTTGGTATATAAGACCCGAGTTGTGGGCATTCAAATCAGTCTCATTTGGAGTTGGGGAAGGTGAACTTGCAGCTGGAGGAAGACGGGGTGAAGTATTATAATGGGATTGTGACTGTCAGTCAGATTATATAAATGTGTGTTAAGTGTGTTCGGTGTAAACACTTACGTTATGTTGGTTAGTGAGATATGTGATTGGGAATTAACGTGAACGCTACTATTATGTGTTTAACTATTTGATTGCGAATTAACGTTAACGTTACTATTTATGTACTTAACTATTTGATTGGGAATTAACGTTAACGCTATTATTATGTACTTAACTAATTTAGTTGACTAACTTGTGGACTAAAGCAACTCTTTAAGTAATTGGGTTATAATGAAAGTAATACTATTGTTTTATATTAATACTTACGAGTTCTTTCATTTTCTTTTAATTAAGCTTACATTGCTTAATGGTGCGTAGTACGGTGATGCTATTGTCTCATATTAGTAATATCGCCTTAGACTAACATGTTAATGTTAATGTGTTAATATTACTTCTAGTGTTTCCCTAAGCTGAAGAAAATTCTTTTGCTTCAAAATATTATATTTTGCTTTTCATATTATTTGAGTGAGACCTGAATCGAATCTATGAAGCGATCCTGTAACTTTATTTACTCATAATCAAACCTCAATGTTACGTGGTTAAGAAATACATTTAACTAATTATTAAATATATATCTAACTTTTTATGTGACTTTGATATAAATCCTGATGATAATAATAATATAATACTATTAACGTAAGACAAGAACCAAGAATAATTACATTAAATATAAATAAAAGGACATATAAGAAAACTATCTATTCATTTCAAAAAGGGTTAGAGACAGAAATATTCTTACTTTAATATTTATCTTTCAAGACTTTTTATAAATTAATAGTCCTTCTTTAGCTATAACTTATTCAGTTCATAACCATAGCCTACTAAGCTTCGGTTAAATAATAATTCTTTATAAATACTACATGACTTTAATTAGTTTCAGTATTTTTCATAATTAAAGAGTATCAGTCAATAAAGGATACTAAGTCCTAAGATCCAAAAGGAAAGGAAGCAACAACAGGAAATTATTTTATTAGATTTTACTTTTGTTTTGCCTTCAGCTGACTGATACCTTAATATATATCTCTGTGCTATCTAGATTCATCAAGTTAACCACTTGAGGATCAAGATACGTAACAATATATATATATATATATATATATATATATATATATATATATATATATATATATTTCTTTAATACATACGAGGTTGAAAGAAATGGCAATTTCTGCGTTGGAAATTTTATTATTCAAAGTTTCCAGGTCTCTGATAATTTTTCGCTGGGTGGCAGGAAGTAGATGAAGGAGATGAGCAAAATTCATGGTGGTACAGGGTTACATTAATGTACATGATGATACAGGATATACGACGCGTTTCACTGGACAACCAGCATTATCAAGTAAGGATAGAATGATATAGGTAAACAGGAAGGGTATATATAGAGGGTGGAGGATCAGAGGAGGCGAAAATCAGGGGGCAAAAGTCTGCTATTGGTGGAGGGGTATTCTAGCAGAGAGAAAGAGAGAACCGCTTCACGCATGCGCACTGGATGCGGGATGGTGGTCGGTTGGCGGGGTCGAAGCTGATTGGCTGCGTGTTGAGGGGCGTGGCCTAAGTTGCGTAGTACGTGTGGCGCCTGCGGAAGACGAAGCTGAAGGAGGTAGCGGGGGGGCTGCGTCAAGGGCACCGGGGGGCGAGGGGGGGCGTTAGGTCCTGTAGGAAAGTGCCTTTTGGCAGAAGGAAGGATCTGAAGGTCCAGAGTTTGGTTGTTGATGTTGGGATGTAAGGCTTGGATATATAATGCTTCGAGTATAGATAATCTCCTTGGGTCACTTTCTTTATCGAGTATGGTGGTGTGTTTCTCTAACTCGTTGCGTGTGAGGTGGGGGTGGTTAGGGGTGAGAAAGGCACTTTCCTACAGGACCTAACGCCCCCCCCTCGCCCACCGGTGCCCTTGACGCAGCCCCCCGCGCTACCTCCTTCAGCTTCGTCTTCCGCAGGCGCCACACAACTTAGGCCACGCCCCTCGACACGCAGCCAATCAGCTTCGGCCCCACCAACCAACCACCATCCCGCATCCAGTGCGCATGCGTGAAGCGGTTCCCCCCTTTCTCTTTTCCAGAACCCCCTCCTCCAATAGTAGATTTTTGCCCCTTGTTTTCCGCCTCCTCTGATCCTCCACCCTCTATATATACCCTTCCTGTTTACCTTTTATATCATTCCATCCTTACTTGATAATGCTGGTTGTCCAGTGAAACGCGTCGTATATCCTGTATCATCATTTACATTTATGTAACCCTGTACCACCATGAATTTTGCTCATCTCCTTCATCTACTTCCTGCCACCCAGCGAAAACTCATCAGAGACCTGGAAACTTTTAATAATAAAATTTCCAACGCAGAAATTGCCATATCTTTCAACCTCGTATGTATTAAAGAAAATTTATTACCTGCTATATATATATATATATATACTACTGTATATATATATATATATATATATATATATATATATATATATATATATATATATATATATATACAGTTGGTCCTCCAATAACGCGGCCAATGTGTTCTGGTTACCGCCCGTGTTAGCAAAATCCGCGTTACCGAACCCATATGTTTACATGTTAAAGGTATCTTGGTGTTCTGGGGATTTCCACAAAGTCCACTTTTTCTCCATAGAAGCCTATGTTATAATAATAAATTCAATTATAAAGGTTATTTTACATGTGCATTGGGTTGATTTGCCCATTGCAACTCTTACCTCTGAATAAATGAAGTGTTGCACCCCCCCCCCTCCTCCCCCCGGATCCATCGCCGTCACTGCGATGAAGTTGATGGTCTGGTAGCTCTCGCTGCCAGCCATTCGTTGATAAGGCGTGGTCCCTCCCCAGCTTCAGCATCAGAGTCCTCGAAGCCACTGTAGTCGGCATCTGATACACCCGACAGAAAATCATCTGGTGGCTGAGGGTCGGAGTCGGAGTCGGAGTCACTCGACGCCACTTGTTCCTGTTGCTGTGCTCGTTGTCGAAAGAAATCTGTTATTCGTGTCTGCTGGCGTGCATTTATTCTGTCGTGAAACATGTCGAAGTACGGCTGGATGGAAGCAGTGAAGCTTGCTATTATCTGTGCTGAACGATCATGTTTGGGATCAAAGTTGTTCATGTGATGGCTGAGGCGTTGTGACAATTCTACAAATTCCCGTAGACCAGGAGTGTTTGGCTCTTCCTGGGGTTCGTCTTCTTCTCGATGTTCTTCCTCTGCCTGCTCTTCCTCTTCCAAATCCTGCATTAGGTCCTCGGCATCAGGCTCCTGTGGTGGCTGAATCAAACCTTGAATATCTTCTGGCCCCACTTCACCCATCCCAGGCACACGTCTGGCAACCTCGACTGCTCTCTCCACCACTGCCTCAAGCCTGACTGGCTGATCAGGTAAATCCAGCTTGTGCCCAGGTAACCCCTCTAGAACATTCCTCCAGGCATGGTGGATTGTAGCTCTTGTCACATCATCCCACGCTTCCACCATCGTATCCACTGCATTCTTAATATGAAACCTTTTCCAAAAGGCATGCACTGTCATAGCTGCTCCGTCGGCGGGTTCCTGTTGGTGTTGTGGTCGTTGTTGTTGTTGTGGTGGAGGCGCGTTTGGTGCCTGCTCATTCAGTGGTGGGGGAGAGTCTGGGGCAGACAGTTCTTCGAGTGGTGGGAGAGAGTCAGGGACTGATTCATTGTCTGACATCTGTAGCAGTTCTTCTTGGGTGTCAGTGGCAGTGTCGAGCATCAGGAAAGTCTTAGTGGCATACGCACCCTTAAAGCACGCTATCACCTCCTGGTCCAGGGGCTGTAGGAGAGACGTAGTATTCGGGGGCATGAACATCACTTTTACGTTAGGGTGCCGATCAACTAACAATCGGAAATATCCGGGTGCGTTGCCAAGCAATAACAGTGCTTTAAAAGCAATGTTTTGGCGGGCACAAAATGTTTCCAAGTCCTTCACAAAATGATTATCGAACCATTCAAGGCTCAACGCTGACGACATCCAGGCCTTCTTGTTGCTCATCCAATGCACATTCAACTTGGCCATGTCCATATTGCGATAAGGCCTTGGCCGCTTTGCCTTATGGATGATTAGAGGCTTCATCTTGCAGGTGCCGGAAGCATTGCAAGTTAACAAGATGGTTACACGTTCTTTGGCCATTTTGTAGCCCCTTGCTGCCTTTTCCTTGCGAGAAATGGAAGACCTTTTAGGCATTTTCTTCCAGTTGACTCCCGACTCATCGCAGCTAAAAATCTGATCCAAGTTGTAGCCATCGGCCACAATAACCTCACGTAAGAAAGCAGGGTATTCGTTGGCTGCAGCATTGTCGGCGCTTGCTGTCTCTCCTGTTATCCGAACACTTTTAATTTTGTTTCGTTTATTGAAGGACATCAACCACCCAGCAGATGCCTTAAAGGGTTTGGGGTTCTGCACATTGATCATTCGAGCCACTGCTGCATAATATTTCTTGGCTTTTTCTCTGATCATCCGTCCGTCTGTCGGCACATGATTCTTGTTTTGGCCTCGCCAAATACCGCACCATTAGCTTCTCTGTCTTCTTTAGGATGACATTTCCCACTTTTATCGACGCCTGAGTACCCTCTGCAGGGTTTCCCTTCATAATGTTGGCAATCTTCTCCCTGTCCTTCCAAATGGTGCGAATTGTACTCTCGTTAACTTCATGTCGTCTTGCCAACTCAGCTTGTCTCTTCCCCTTCTCTAACTCCTTCACGATGTCATATTTCTGTGCGTACGTAAAGATACGGCGCTTCTTGGGCGGCATGGCGGCGAGGTTAGGTCACAGAAAAAAAGGCACTTTGAGAACCACGGCCTGTGTTACAACACACGCGGGGGGGGGTCGGTACGTGAGGCGAACGATGGTGGAACTGGGGAAGGACGCTGGGGAGGGAATAACATACCCGGACGAGCCGCAAGTGACGTCACTGGACCAGGGAGGGAGACGGAACAGCCTCGCCCGCCCCAGGAGAGAGAAAACTGCCCAACTGGACCCCGCGTCATTGTAAGTATTGACCGCGTTAGTAACATTTTGGATATTTGGGGTGTACCGCGTACCACCAAATCTGCGTTTCTAAAACTCGCGTTACCGGAGGACCAACAATATATATATATATATATACAGTATACAGTATATATATACTGTATATATATTATTTTTTTTTATTTTTTTGTTTTTAAACTAGTTTAACCAGACCACTGAGTTCCACAAAAGAACTTTCATAGTGCTGGCCCAAAGGATTAGATCAAGATGGACAACTAATCAAGTCAAGATAGATAGGGAAAGGCAGGAGCTGAACAAATCTAGGAAGGTGAAGACACGCAGACATTTATCGCCATTTCACCAGTTCAGCCGGACCACATGAGCTCCACAGCAGATCTCTTATAGGATAGGGTCGAAGGATGAGGCAAGAACTGCAACACTGCAGCACCAACCAAGAAGTGATCAAGGGCGAAGAATGAGAGATCAGGTCTAAAGTAGAAAAAAATCACAGCGAGATGCAAAAAAATGCACTACTGAGGGGAATCGAGTCAGCTCGGTCACAGAGACAAATCAGGACAGGAGCCTACTACCTAGCCAGGCCAGGGAGGCATGTAATAGAGGCTGCCCAAGGACAACCGAATGGGACAGAATAAGAATCTAAGGGGAAAAACATAGAAAGAGGAAAGAAAAACTACTCAAAATTAATCAAGCCGACGACAAAAGGCCGAGGGGAGATGGAGGGAATTAACCACAACCTTCCCCCATCAAGCCCCAGTCGCCAGCCACGAAGCCCCCCCCCCAACCGCGACAAGGAGAGTAGTACCATGGGGGGTAGATAATTATTCAGTTATTCATATATTTTTTAGTTTCCTCACTAGACCTCCATCAAGCTTAAAATCTCAAAACTAATGGGGCTAAACTTGTGGGAGAAGGGGGGCCAGCAAAACATACCATCCCCACTTAACCTCTTGAGTACCAGCGACGCACGATATGCGTCGCCTATGTATGTAACGCTAAACCCCAGCGATGCAATGGTTGCGTTCGCGTTAATTACTCTTGTCCTATGTCACCTAGAGGGTTCAGATTTGTATGGGAACTGCTTTAGTATCCCACGGAACAATACTGATGGTTGGCAACTCTCCAAGTCCATCTGCGTGCGTGTGGGCACGTGCGAGTGATTTTCCAGTATTTTGCCTACCCATTTCACCGTTAATTGCGATTTTGCGCCGCCCTGCAGGACCCCTAAATGACCTTGGTGAGCGTTTTTTTTTTTTTTCCTTCATTACTAACACATCCCACATGTTTTCAGGAAAACAACAAAAATTACAACCTGCTGGTCCCTCGTACATTTATTATAATTATATCAGCTGGTGCTTAGTGCGTTAATTAACTTGACTGACTAACCTGTTGGGAGTCTATGAAGCGCCTGGACAGCTCGACGTGGAGGTCGGCAGCAGTCTCTGCCCGCTCGGAACCTACGTCGAAGTCACCAAATTGTTGCCGACACTTCTTGATCAATCCGGGGTTGGCAAATCGTTTCTGTTGGGTCACAGAATTGATGTGGGTTACAATTTGCCCCCTGAAAACAAAATGCCTTCCAGGATCCCCTTCAAGCTAAATTTATATATACCGGTACTGTATACTGTATCAGTAGAAAACATTTTGGGCATGTGGAGAGGATGGATGAATTAAGTTGGGTGAAAAGATGCAAGTCCGTGAACGTGGGAGAAGCTGTATCAAGGGGAAGACCAAGATAGACGTGAATCAGCTCATACGGACTGATTTTTAATAAAAAGACCCAAATAGACGTGGGAATGGGTGGCAGGCGAGCGAATATAAGCAGCGCGGAACGGTCCCAACCACCGCCAGCTGTGTCTGGATGGATACTAGTGGCAGTGTGAGACTCCCTTACAGACTTGGGGATAGCGAAAACCGCTCAAACTCGCTAATTTTTACCGATTTAGTGTCGCCTGTGCAATATTGCTGCATGGCAACCAGTGGTCATACAGACATGATTCAGATGTCATTAGGTCTATTCCTCTGCTTTCAGGGATATATAATTGAAATACGTTCTAGCTTTTGTTTATAGCCTACATGAAAATGTGCAGGGAATTAGGGTTACTTTTAGTCTGGTACAGTGGTGACCAAGCAATGGTCATATGACAAGTGCCGCAGTCATTGCGTTAAAAGGGTTGGTTGAGATAGTTTGAAACCTTATCATTGCTAGAGGTCCTTCATAAGCTAAATAAAGTTGTCTAATCATTGTCAGAATATAATTAAAAGTATGTCACCGGTACTAAACGGGTTAACTTTTAGTAGCCAGACTGGATTGGATACTGAACCGGTCTTCTCACAAAATTCCCAGCCCTCACTTCTGAGGATCGAACTCGGGACCAATCAGTTACTAGACTGGCTCTTTACCACTGAGACAATAGAGGTACCCCACATCAGTCAAGGGAGTTTTACATTTATAATATCTGACCACAGTTTTAGCTCCCTTTACATCACTTTACCATCCGGGAAGCGAAGACTCCAATATAACAGAGAAAAACGAGTCTACACACATACATACATACAAGTTTAAAGACAGTTTTGTCCACAGAGAATGTAGTTACAGTCTCACATCCTAAATGGCGGCTTTCCAGGCGGCCCTGTCAAGGGCTGCCTCTGTTGTCAAGTTATTTTTTTTTTATCGGACCGGAGTACCTGATCCCACGTCATTATAGGTCTACCCTTATGCGCAGCTCCCACCACGTTCACAGTCCGGCATTTCCTCACCCAGTTCTAATCATCCATTCTCTCCACGTGTCGAAACCAACCAAGTCGGATCGTGCGCATCACTTCACTGACACTCCTAATGCCCAGACGCCTTCTCAATTCCTCGTTCGATACCCCGTCCCTGAGATTAACCCCACACATCCATCTCACCATTCTCTTCTCATTCCGTTCCATTCTATTGATATCCTCCGCTTTAACCGGCCACATCTCCGAAGCATAGGTTATCGCAATCCTAACACACAAGGTATACACCTTCCCTTTAAGGTGGGGTGGGAGCCCTCTCATGGTCAGGAGTGGCAACAGCTCTCTAAACTTTCCCCAGCCACTTCTGACTCTAGCAATGGAGCCAGCTTCAGCACCACCTCCGGCGGAAACCGTATCGCCCGGGTAGCAGAACTTATTCACAAACCCCAGCGTTACACTGTCGAAATCAACACTAACAGGCGGGTCATTTAATACAAGATCTCCCTTGCACACTGCACATTCAAAATCTATGAATCTTGGTAAAGGTCCTCTAGTCTGAGCAAAATTACTTTTATAACCATTACAACAATTAAATATGTTAAAATAAACTGCAGCAACACTCACATAAATAAACTGCAGCCCACACTCACATAAATAAACTGCAGCCCACACTCACATAAATAAACTGCAGCCCACACTCACATAAATAAACTGCAGCCCACACTCACATAAATAAACTGCAGCCCACACTCACATAAATAATGTTGATGAGGTACAACAACTTGGTCCCTGGACTCATGAACCCGTAGCGCTCCACCCCCCACTTGAGGTACTCCAACGTGGCCACTTTATGACCGTAGATGCCAAAGTCCCCCGCCTGGACCGCCTTTGAGACCTCTAGGCTGTCCACACTCCGGTACTGGACCTGAAAGCAAAATAGAGAGAAAAACATATATTACGTTATACAACATACTATTTGTTAGTAGTCTTGACAAATCCAACGTCAAGGCTATTAACCTAATTGCAATGACGACTTGTCTATTTTGACTGCTATGTCGTCATTCCAACCGCGGTTAAAAAGAAAACGTCTAGAGTCTACTCCTTATCTTGCTCTAGGAGACGTTGTACATTAACCAAAACTACCACCGAAGGTGAAAAAAGCATAGAAGAGAAGAAAAAGAGGTTTACCTTAGTTACCGCTTAAGGCCCATCCCGTGTTCCGTCATGTGCAGATCCCTGTCGAACGTGCGCATGAGCGACCCTCTCTTGTCATCATTTTTTCACGCGCTCCATTGAATGCAGTCGCTTTTGTTGTGCTCCTTTAATTCACCCTGTTTAGGTTCGTTTCGGCTTATCTGGCCTTCTTTTTTGTTAGACAGATGTTACGTGATCTAGGGCACACGTAAATGGGCTCCTCAGTGTGTTTAATGGAGACGCGTGTGGAAATAGCTACCGAAGGTACGGGGGCGCCTGGCGTTCCTCGTGTGTGTTTTTCATTCCTTTCTCTTTTCATATTCTTTTTTCCTGTTAGTCTGGGCATAGTTTAGCTTTTAGCTTATTTTAGCCTAGCTTGTTTCTCATTCAGGAATTGCTATGCCCCTATGAGTTTTCATATTTTCATAGCCTAGGTGTACAGTTGGTTCACAATCTGAGATTTCGTGGTGGCGGTGCTGTTTGTCGGGTTTGTGTCGGCCGCATTATTAGCGTCATTCCCGAGTCCCCCCTTTCGAGCCTTCACTGTGTCTCAAGGGCCTGGGCGCTTGGTGGTTCGTGATATCTAGGGGTACCCCACGGGGGCCCCTCCCTCACACCACAGGGTTTTTCGCCCCTGACACATTCTCTCCTCACGGCTAGGCCACCCTTTTTCTCGCCAGTTTCATTTACTGGTTTTTGTGTTCCCTTACTGTTTTCACCTCCATCCTTTCATACCCTTTTGCCCAATCCTGGGGTACCCTACGGGGGCCCCTGTTTGTGCCAAACCACCCTTCCTGCCACTTCTCCTCATGGGCTTTGCTCTATCTCTGTGGGTTGGGTGGTTCCTGGGGGATGTGCCTCCTCTCCCCTGGTGTGTCTTCCTTGCCTCTCCCTTGACCGGTTGAGTCAGGATATTATCAAGGAAGACACTGCTCAGCTTGATGGCCATCGTCGCTTGGAGTTCATAAGGAGATGACGCTTTTTTCTGGGCCTCTTTTGGTATTCCCTAGACGCTCCTCTCGCTTTTTCGGCGCCGGACCATCTCGGCCGGTCCCGCAAATTTGCGGGGGCTTGATTCGGTCCTCTGGGACATTTCGGCTCCCCGCAAATTTGCGGAGATCGTTGGGGGGTCCCGCAAAATTGCGGGAGGGTGGTGTCGGTAGGTTATGCCTCCATTGGCCCGCAAATTTGCGGTAATAGTTGGCTTTCACTATTGACTTTTTTTATGTCATCTTGTTGCCTGATACTATATTGGTGTATGCACTTTACTGGTGTTATAGGCCCTGCATGTAAGATGTTGAGTGGTGGTTAACACTTTCTCCATCTTTGCAGGTTCTGCTCGTGCTCTTCCGCCTCGGCCGCCCTCCTCACCTACCTCTGTGCTCCCAGTTTAGGGTGAGTATGGATACCTGTTTGCATGTGTGTTCCTGTTTCCCCATGCTCCTTCCCTGGTTCTTCTTGGACATTCTCTCCACTTACTCCTTCGACGTGCTGATTATGGTGTGTGTTCTTCTAGTGCAGGTAGGCTGCCTTGCTTTCGCCTTGGTTGTCGCTCCCCGTGCTTGGAGAGGCACAAGTCCTGCTTGCGCCACTCGCTCTGTGTGTCCTCTACGGCCTACCTCCCTGCTCTGTGTGGCACGTGTCTGGCCCTGGTGGTTGTGCTGCTCCATGGCCCTGGTTCCTCGGCGGCGGCTGTGGCCTCTGCTTCCCTTCCGTCGGTGTGGACGATGGTCTCCCGCCACATTAGGACTGTGGGCCACCGTTCCCCGGCCTTTGTTGCCGACCGGATCCGCGTCGCCCTGGGTATCCCTGACCCGACTGAAGGCCGTTCACCTGGCCCTCTCCCTGCTCGGGCCCTCTCCCCTGGGTCCCGCAGCCGGTCGTCCCATCGTCGGGGGGTTCCCCGGCTCCGTCCACGCTCTCGCTCGCCTCGTCGTCCTCCTGATCGCCTTGACGACGCCCATCGCCCTCGTCATGGTTCTCGCCCTGAGGCCGGGGTTAGCGGCTCTGCCCCTGTGCGTCCTCCCCTGGCCTCTACGGATAGGGGCTCTACTCCCTTCCGCCCGCTTCCCCAGCCCAGACGACTTCCTCTTACGTTGTCCTCTCCGCGCGCGGTTGTTCATGCTGTAGCTGGCCCTCTGCTCCCTCCTCCTACACTGTCCAGGAGGGTCCGCCTGGATGTCGTTGCTTCTCCTACTTCACCTGCTTCAGTGCCTATTCTTCCTTCACGGTCTCGTCCCACGGTGGTGGTCCCTCCCTCCTCCGCCTCGGTGTCGGGCCGCCCTGTTATCTCAGCCCCGGGGATCCTTGCTCTGTTTCCCCCCGTGGCTCCTGGCCTCCTTTCACCCGGCCAGCCTTCCCACTCCCGTCGTCCTGCTCCTCCTCATTCTTCTCTTCCTGACCTTCACTTACCGTCTCGCCAGGGGGGTACCCCTCCTCTTGCCTCGGTGGGGTTTCGCGAGGTTTTGGGGTCCCCTTTCTCAGGAGCTGATGTGTCGCTGGAAGAGGGGAATGGTGCTGTTTCCCCCTCGGCCGTTCGTGATCGGGGACGAGTCCCTCAACGGCGACACAACCGTCGTCGCTCGCCTTCCTTGGGCCGCGACGCTGCTGGTTCGTGTCGTGGGTCTCGCTCCCGCTCACGCTCGCCCCTGCGGGCCGCCCAATCTGGGGGGGGGGTAGCCTCTCTCGGATCGATTGTCGGCTATGCAGGGCTGGGTTGTGTCACGCTTCGACGGGCGCTTGGAGTCGATGGAAGACTCCCTCTTCTCGCCCTTCTTGGCGGTGACTCACCCTCCGCGCCTCACCCTACCTACCCCTGCTACGGTCCCCCTCCCTTCTGCAGGCCTACGCTCTGGTCAGACTTCAGCCGCCCTGACATCCTTCCGGCTGTTCAGTCCCTGGCTGTGTTGACGGGTCTGTCCTCCTATGGGACAGGTTTGTGCGACGCCGGTACGCCTGGCTTAGCCATCATGCTCGGTCACCCTCTCCCATTGGAGGCCTGGTTTGCTGAGGCCTTCGACTTCACACACCGATCCGTCGACGGCTCTCCTTCCGTCCCTCCCCCGGAGTCGTCCCTGATTTTGCCTCCTCTTGTGTCTGTCGGCGGGTTGGACGGCGGGTTGGACGGCGCGTTCTGGTCCTGGATGAGCGCGCCCGTTCTTGAACTTTGTTCTATTGCTACCCCGTTCTTCTCTCCCCCGGATCAGCCCTCTGTCGCCAAGGTTTTTCCCTTGCGACAGAGGGTACCGGACTTATTGTCTTGTCTTTAGGTTCCCTCCAGACGTCTGTTCACCGCCTGCGGCTTTTCGAGGCGTCTGCGCCAGGCGATCTTCGCGAGGGTTTGGACCGCGTTCAGCGGGTCCACCTTCGGCTCGCGGTGTCTTTGGTTCCCGAGCTGAAGGCGGTTTTGAGCGCGGCAACTCGGCACCGCACGACAGTACGGTCTTCGTTCTGCCGGCCGGCCCCCTTGGTTATTCGTCAGGGTTTGTTGTACTCTGCGCTATATACGTCGGGGTTTTTTTACGCAGGATGCTTGGGAATGCTACGCTTCTCTGTCGGCGGCCCCTGCTTCCGCCACACGACGCCGTGCTGTGTCGTTACGGACCCTGCTTACGTCACGCACCGACGCGCTGTGCCGCACGCGGGGTCTTCTCAGTCCCGTCCTTCTGCCGGTCCTCTTCGGGGTGCTGCTGCAAGTGCTGCCGCCTTGCACGGGCGCAGGACTGGGACGTTGCTGGCCTGTGCATCGGTTCCGCCTCGCACTTCTGTTCTTGCCCCTTTCATCCCCTCTGTGTCGGGGCTGGCCGGCCTTCCACTTCCGGCCGCCCTTCGAAGGGGTCAGCCCCGCGCCGGCCTGGGGTTGGGGTGGCCCGCCCTTTTCGACGAGGTTGGGGGGCGGGGGTAGAGGAGGTCAACGTGGCGCTCATGCCCGCATGGCCCGTACCGGGGGTACCTCCACGTCAACACAATGTGTAGTTCTCTGGGTCGGCCTCCTTGTTCTCCTTCTCGCCTGGGCGTACCGGGTCGCTCCCCTCCTCTCGGGTGCTCCCTCGGGTTGTTTTCGCCCTTGCGCCCCTCGGTAGCCGCGAGGGACGTTGGGGGCGGCGGGTTGCGCGGAGGGGTCTCACCTGGAGGTGGACGTCCAGACCCCCACTCCGCTCTTGTCACCGACAACGGCCCATCTCTTCAGAGGTGGCCCACGTGTTCACTTCCATGCCCGAGCTGGGTAGCGTCGAGGGAGTTGACCGCCGGTCACCCGGTTTTCCTCTCCCGTGTCTTTCTGGTTCCGTCGCCGACCTGCGACGCGATGCGACCGGTGGTGGATCTGTCGGCCCTCAACGGGCACATCGTGCACACACGGTTTCGGATGCTGCCGGTACCCCTGGTATGCCTGGCCCTGTGCCCTCTGTCGTGGGTAGTGGCGCTGGCCCTCCAGGATGTGTCTTGGCTCGTTCCTCTCCATCCTCGCTTCCAGCGATTCTTGGCCGTTCGGACTTCCGATCGTGTGTTCCTGTTCGACGGCCTTCCCTTCGGTCTCCACATCGCGCCGCAGATCTTCTCCGCACTGGTGGGGCAGGCTCTGGGTCCTCTCCTCAGGAGCGGGCTCCAGCTCCTGTTTTCCTTGGCCGTTTGGTTGGTAGTTTCCGACGCCCTAGGCCTGTGCATTGGCGACGCCCTCACAGTCGTTCGCAACATCGCACGGTTAGGGTTCCCCTTCGATGTTCCCAAGTCACGCTTGACCCCGTCGCGTGTCGTGCCATGGGTCGGTCTCGCATGGGTTTTGTCCGGCGCTACGGTGACCCAGGGTCTGCCGGCCGCGGTGCACCTTCGGTGGACGGTCCTCGCCGTGTTGCACTCGGTCTCCCTCCCGGGGTGGCTCTGGGACTCGTTCGTGGGTTCGCTGCATTGGGCCGCTCTGCCCCTTCCCTTAGGGAGCCTCTGGCTACGCCGCCTCCTCCTCATGGGCACCGCGGTGTTTCCGTTGCCCCTATGGATCGGCTCCTGCCGCTCCCGCGTACCGTTCGCCGACGCTTCGGTCGCTGGGTTGCTCGGGGCTCGCTCTCTGCGGCTGTGCCCTGGACCGCCCCCCCCCCCCCCCCCCCGCCGACGGTCTGGGTAACCACAGATACGTCGAGCGAGGTTGGGTGAGGTTCCCAATCGAACCTGGGACGTCCACTTCCCGGCAGATGGGTGGGTCTCCCTCCTCTTACCCGTCTATGCCCTCGGATTGTTGGTTCCTTTGTTCTTCCTGCGGGACCGCGCGCTGGCCCTTCGGGGTAAGTCGGTGGCCTTCGGGTTGGACACTCAGACAAGCTGTCCCCTGTTTCCTTATGCGGGGGTCCTCCAGGTCGTTGACTCTATTGGGGGTCTCGGTGGGGTTGTTCTTCCTCGCGGACCGACACCCCTTCTCCTTGCATGCCTCCTCCCTGCCCGGGCCTGCCACCCTTTGGGCGGCCGCCCTGTCGAGAGGGCAGGGCGTTCTTGTAGAATGGGCGATGAAACGGACTGTGTTCGCCGACCTCGCGGCTTCCTGAGGTGTTCCGGAGGTCGCCTTGTTCGCATCGGGGGTGCCGCGCCAGTTGCCTCTGGACCTCTCCCTCCGGCCTCGCGCTCCGGGGGGGGTCCGGACACTTTCATGGTCGCCTGGTACAGGTGGCGGTCGATATCCATCTTTCCGCCACCAGACGCGCTGTTGATGTGCCCAGTCCTCGCGAAGCTGCGGCTGTACCACGGCTGTGTCTGGCTCCTCGCGCCTCTGTGGCCGGCACGGACTTGGTCCGCCCGGTTGCCGCGGTGGTGCCCGAGTCCGGTCCCTCTACCTGTCTCCGGCTACAACTTGGGCTAGGTTGGGGTCCTGCGGACCTCTTTGGCCTTCGCATCGCGCTTGTTCATGAGGCACGGTGGCTCCCGGTCCCCGGCCGGGCCCTGACTGACTTCCTGCAGCGTTCCTGGCCGTCTTCTCCTTGGGGGACTTACGGGTCCCGCTGGAGGTCTTTTACTAGGTGGCTACAGGCCACTCGCCTGCCAGTTGGCTCTCCTTCCCTCGTCCTACGCTCCTTGTTTCACCTCTTCCGTACACGTCGCTTTCCAGTCGACGCTATACGTACCCACTTGTCTGCCGTCCGGGGGGTTCTTTGGGTCCGTCGCTGGGCTGGTCGTTCCGCCACAGGTGCTGGATTCCTTCCTGACGGCTGCCTTCCGGGATCGACCGCCTCCGCGCCAGGTCCCTCCGCTGTGGGATCTGGGGCGGGCTCTGGTCCTTCTGGCTTCCCCCACGTATACAAGGGCCGCTACGCCGGTTCCGTTGCTCGGGCGTCCACTCTTCCTTGTCGCTCTGGCCACTGGGGATCGGGTGTCTGCACTAGCGGCATTGTCACGGCCCCGGGACTGCGTGCGATTCTCCCCGTCCTTGCATGGCGTCTCGTTCGCCTCCTCCCCACCTTTTGTTACCACGCATGGGAGGGAGGCCCCCGTTTTCCAGCCTTTCGCCGTCCAGGCTTTACGGCGTGGGCATCCTCGCCATGTGTTGTGCCCGGTGTCAGCCTTGCACTCCTCTGTTGCGTCTGTGGCGCCGCCTTCGGGTACTGCTGTGTGGGTGTCTCCTCGGACAGGTGGGAGGCTCTAGCAGGTGCAGCTGGGCCGCCACGTTTGTCGGACCGTTCGTGCCCGTCACCCTGTTTGTAGGGGTTCTGCGCGCGATGTCAGTTCCTTTGCTGCCTCCTTCCGGTTCCTGCCACGTCGATCCTTCCCTGCCTTCGCCTCAGCGGTTTTGTGGTCTTCTATCAATTCCTTCATCTCCTCCTACCTCTCCGTGTCCAGTGTTCGACCCCCTCGGCCGGTGATTGCTCTCGGGGGTCGTGTTTCCTGGTGCTCTGGCGAAGATCCCTGGTCTTCCCCCCTTGTCCCTCGTTCTTTTCCTTTGTTTTTTTGACACAAGGGGGGGGGGGGGGGGGTGGTATGGGTTTGCAACACTGGATTGCAAGTTTGGGATTATGTATTGTTCCAGTACATAAGTGTTTTTGCCACATTGAAAATTGTGTTTTGTTCTTGTGTTCAGTGTTTTTGTTGGTTTTTGAAGAAAAGGGATTTTGGGTACAGTACCTTTTTGGTTTCAGACAAGTCTATGTTTTTGCATTACTATGAATGACGGGCATGTGTTAAAACTGTTCTTTTTAGCTACTCCTCAGTTTTTCACTCTTTTATTAAACTCTCTTGTTTACATTGTGTCTTTGTCATTCGTAATTTTGTTTTATGCATTGGTTTTTTTGGTAGGTTGGGCTTGGATGTCCTCCTCCTATTTGTTATGCAGCCTTGACGTTGGATTTGCCAAGACTACTAACAAATTGGGAGGTTTGACGTACCTCCCAACCTACCAAATAGGAAAACCTACTATTTGGTAGTAGTCTTGGAAAATCCAACGTACATAATACCCTCCCTCACGCCGGACCCCTGCCCATCCGCGTTCTTCTGCTGACGTGAGATGTGATGACAAGAGAGGGTCGCTCATGCGCACGTTCGACAGGGATCTGCACATGACGGAACACGGGATGGGCCTTAAGCGGTAACTAAGGTAAACCCCTTTTTCTTCTCTTCTATGCTTTTTTCACCTTCGGTGGTAGTTTTGGTTAATGTACAACGTCTCCTAGAGCAAGATAAGGAGTAGACTCTAGACGTTTTCTTTTTAACCGCGGTTGGAATGACGACATAGCAGTCAAAATAGACAAGTCGTCATTGCAATTAGGTTAATAGCCTTGACGTTGGATTTTCCAAGACTACTACCAAATAGTAGGTTTTCCTATTTGGTAGGTTGGGAGGTACGTCAAACCTCCCAATAGTCTAATAGAGGTTAGAGGTAATGATTTCTCGCCTACTTACAACGATTAGACTACAGTATAACAAGCTTCACCATTAACCTCTACAACTCATAAACAACTGTGGGGGCGCTCGGTTATGGCCTTGGCCTTGCTCGGGACCTTGGGGCTGCTCGGCCAGACAGCCTGAGCAACAGCAACAACAACAACAACTCATAAACAACTAGAGTAATCGAGCTAATATTTCTACCGTTTAAGAGGCAGCCAGGGAATGGGTGTGGACATTTACAGCCCATTTGCTCTAGCCCTTTTTGAGTTACAGAGGCTAGGGGTCACGATTTTTGGCCTGCCTATAATGCATGGACTATAGACACTCATTGTACAGCCATATACAATATATATATATATATATATATATATTAACCCTCTCACATTTTTCTATTGCCATTACAATAATCAGTGTTCTTCAGAGCTCTCAGTGTAAGCCTCCTTCCTTGCAGAGACTGGGTGGCACCCGCCTTTCAACACCCCGCCACCCCTATTCTGTCTAACTGTCTCACCCAAGAATGCACCAATTTTCCATTTTTCTTCTACTCAACAAGTTAACTCTGGGACTCTCTCCCCCAATCTACCTTTCACTCAACCTATGACCACCCCCAATATTAAAAAAAAAAAAAAAAAAAAAGGGGGGGGGGGATATGTATCTATGTATCTATCTATAATCTAGCGGACTTTATTTGGTAAACCTGGTTCTTTTGCCTTTATATTGTGTTCTCCCTGTTTTATTTTGTATATTTTGCAAGATTTACAATTTATTACGACCCACCTCGAGCATGTTCAAGAAGACCTGTGTACTGTGGGCAGCCACCAGTCTTAGATGGTGCGGGGTAGGTATCGGGCAGGTCCAGTGTAGCACCCTCATGTCCTTCTGGAAGGTTAGGTCCAGGTGGTGGAGGATCAGGGACAGAGACAAGGGCGTCGTGCTGCCAGGGAGGACTTCTCTGTTGGGAGCGGAATTAAGAAACCGTTACAAAAGAAACCTTATACAAATCCGTACTGCTTACTTAACCCCTTCTGTACATTCGCCGACTTTTTCATTATATTCTGGCAACTATTCGACCATTCTATTGCGTTAAAAATGGGTATCCAGCAATAAACAAGCTTCGAACAATCTCACTTAACCCTTTTTACTACCACAGATCCTTCGTAAACTGCATAAAATAGTCTAAATATGGCTAGAATACAATACATAAGTCAGTGAACGATCAGGGACAGAGACAAGGGCATCGTGCTGCCAGGGAGGACTTCTCTGTTGGGGGACGGAAGTAAGAAACCGTTAATATCCCTCGCTATCCGATGCCCCAATTTATGTTTTTATTATAGAGTTTTAGGTGTTTGTGTTTTGGCTGGTCCCAGAACGCATTCCTATTTACCCCCTTAATTTTAGGGTTCACTATGTGATTTTTCTATTTAACCCTCTGAGTACCAGCGACATGCGTTATAATTTATTCTGGTACTGGATGGGTTAAGATCGGGTTTTCAGACCAGACCAGATGGCTGGAGTAAAGTAGGAAAGAAGAGCAATTGGACAGAGGAAGAACAAGCGGAGAAATGAGAAATACAGTAGATGACTGAAAGTTCTCGGGCTCAACCAAGTTGCTTCATTGTTATCGGGTTTTCAGGAACGTAACCCAATCATATATTGAGGGTGGCCTGCAACGTTATTTTTCATTGTTATTTTGGAAGGTTATGTCCAGGTGGTGAAGGATCAGGGACAGAGAAAAGGGCGTCGTGCTGCCAGGGAGGACTTCTCTTTTTGGGGACGGAATTAAGAAATCGTTAATATCCTGTTAATTGCCGGGTGGATGGGACTCGTTAGCCTTGGTCGGCAATCCATCTAGGAGAGACAACCTTATAAAAATACGGGTGGATGGGACTCGCCAGCCTGTCTAGGGGAGTAAACCTTATACAAATCTGTACTGCTTACTTAAGGGTGAAGCAGGTTAGTGGATGGACTAGCCGCACACCACTGTAGAAAAATAGTGCTAAAAAAATATATGGAGGGCCTCAAATTCGGACGAACCGTAAATTGAGTGGTCAATCCTGTAAGTCTTTCAGTAAACTGGCATGGGTTGTCCCTCTTAGGTCCGCTTGGGGGCATATTGTGTATGGCCACCCCCATTAACCCTTCCTACCCGGTCTGCCTTAGGTAAGGACAGCACGAAAGAAGGGCCGCTACCCGGTATGCCTTATCTAAGGCATGAGCTTAATAGCCTAATTAAGCTTGGTCCGAACGCCGTGCATGCGACGTATGTCAACAAACCCAAGCGTTCGTCACCGCACCTCCCAAAACAAGAAGGAGAAGACTCCTCAATGTTATTGTTCTGACATCATGACGAAATTAGTGTCTAAAAAGCCCCCATATTGGCAACATCTCTGCAATATTGGCTCCACTGAAATCATCATCACAACTGAACCAGTTGACTTACAGAGCTCTACTCAATGCCAAAATACAGATTGAAAACCGCACTACGATTATAGATGAGTGGGAAAGTTCTAGCAGTGAAAATAAACATAAATACGGTAGCCTAGGCCTAGACGTTTTTCAGCCATATCGCCCGGGTAGGGGCGACCGTCATTGGGTAAGACAGCCCGGGGAGGAAGGGTTAAGGGGAGTAAAGCGTCCGGCAATAGTTAGATAGATAGATAGTATTATTATCATAATATTATTATTATTATTATTATTATTATTATTATTATTATTATTATTATTATTATTATTATCTGGAGTAGTGGAGAAGTATCTGGAGAAGAAACAAAAGGTGTATGTTGCCTTTATGGACTTGGAGAAGGCCTATGACAGAGTGGATAGAGAAGGTTTGTGGAAAGTACTTAGAATATACAGAGTAGAGGGCAAGTTGCTGAAAGCAGTGAAGAGTATGTATGAGGGTGCAAAGGCGGCAGTACGTGTGGAGAGTGAGCAGAGCGAGTTCTTTGACCTGAATGTTGGTTTGAAACAGGGGTGTGTGATGTCCCTGTGGTTGTTTACTGTATATATGGATGGAGTCATGAAAGAAATACTATCAAGAGCAGTGGATGTTGGTGTATCGCTGAAAAGGGAGGGAATCGAGTGGAAGCTACCTATACTGCTGTTTGCGGATGATACAGTTCTGATGAGTGATAATGAATGGGAGTTGCAGGGTCTGGTAAATGAGTTTGGAACAGTGTGCGAAAAATGGAATTTGAAGGTAAATGCAGGGAAGAGCAAGGTTATGGTCTTCGAAAGGGGTGAAGTCACAGAGTGTGAGGTGAAGCTGAACGGTCAGGCTATGGAGATCGTCAACTCTTTTAAGTATCTGGGCAATGTGTTGAGTAAAGATGGGACTATGGATGAAGAAGTGCGGGAGAGGGTACAACAGGGGAAGAGGGTTGTAGGAACGCTAAAAGCAGTAACAAGAAATAGGGTGGTCAGTATGGAAGTGAAGAAGTCCTAGCATGACATTGTGCTAATCCCGACATTGACTTACGGAAGCGAAGCATGGACGTTGGTTGAGAGACTCAGACCAAGAGTGACAGCAGTGGAAATGAATTACTTAAGGAGTGTGTGCGGAGTTACATGGAGGGATAGACAGACTAATGAGGAAGTAAGAAGGTGGTGTGGTGTGGAGGTAGATGTGCTGGAAAGTGTGAAAAGGAACAACTTGAGATGGTTCGGCCATATGGAACGTATGGAAAGCGAGAGAATGACTAAGAGGGTGTACGAGAGCGAGGTGGAGGAACAGAGAGGGAGAGGTAGACCGAATGAGAGGTGGAAGGATGGAGTGAGGAAGTACATGAACGAAGGCGGTGCTGGTTGGGGGGAGGGGCGTCGACTGACTGGGGACAGAGGTGCATGGGGGCGGTTCGTTCGTGGTCACCCCTTCGGGGATCACGGCGTCAGGCAATAGATAGATAGATAGATCATCATTATTATAATTATTATTATTATTAGTTAATATTGTTGTTACCCTGTGTTAGCCCTGGTAAGCATCTCATGGTCGGTGAGTATGGCATTGTCTTGTTCATGTATCAGCTCCCAGTCACTCCAGCCCTCCCCCGTGGTAATAGGTCGGGACTGCACCAGGTAGATCACTCCCTGTATAACAAGAAGAAGAATAAAAACAACAACACCCGCACTCTTCAATCTTACCTTTGGAATCACATTACACCATTAGACAGTACAATAGGACCATACGGCTGGGAAAGTGTAGATAGCAGAGAAGGGGTGTTGTAGATAAAGGAAGCTGATGGAGCGGCTTTGTTTTGTGTGGTATTAGTCTGTATACGTCGTTGAGGTGTCTCCTGACTGGGTGCGAGCATGTGAAACATGCTAGGATGTACTACCACACCCACTAAATAGTCTACATTGACTGGGATCGAACCCAGGTCAAGCAGATTCACACATGAGTGTGCTCTCCACTCGACCGCCGCGGCTCTGTACATGCATGATATAACTACATCCCACACACCCCAAATAAACATAGCATCCTATGCAGACAACATAACACTCACATGCACACACCAAAACCCAGGCACAGCAACAGATCTCCTTCAACCCTATCTCAACACAGTACATGACTGGTGCACTACAAACAGACTAAAGTTAGCCCCAGCCAAATCCACCGCAACCCTCCTCACAAGCTGGACAGCCGAACACAAATACACCCCGCAACTCCCCATAAACAACATACCCCTAACACAAACACACACATACACACACACACACACACACAAAATCCTAGGAGTAACATATGATACTCTAATGACATTCAAACAGCATACCACAAACATGAAAAATAAACTGACACCCACAGACTTAATGCCTTCAAGCCACTTGCCCACACATAATTTGGACACAACAAAGAAACTACCACCACAGTTTACAAACAATACATAAGATCAGTGATGGAATATGCAAGCCCTGCCTGGGCTTCTAACCTAGCTGAAACACATCACAAGACCTTGCAGACTATTCAAGATAAAGCCCTAAAATTCATCACAGGCTGCACAGCTACTACACCTACAGATCATCTACATCAAGAAACCAAAGTCCTCAAAGTCAAAGACCATCTGAAAATGAGAGACACAATTCCTGGCTGCAGCCTCCACAAACCAATACCACCCACTACACTACATGGCAACACACCCAGACACCAAGGCATATTAAAACAACACCCAGCACACGGAATCACACACAAATACTGTCATCTCTCCCTCGCTGCCCACCCCAAACCAGCTTCCAGAAACACATCCATACTCATATCTCTCACCGTTCCATCCAATCACTCATAGACAACACGCAGCTCAGGCATGACCTCCCGAAATCCATCCTTCTGAATCCTCCCTTCCTCGCGAGGATAGAGTCCACCTGGCCAGGCTGAGATGCAGGCACCATCCAGCTCTTCTGAGCTATCAGAAGAGACTGGATGTCTACGTTGACGACACCTGCCCGGGATGTAACACAGCACCCCATACCATTAAACACATCATAGGAGACTGCATTTCACACAATCACTTATGCCAACAACATAATCTACACTCCTTGAGAGCTCTGTGGGAAAGCCCGATCGTGGCAATGGCCTTCCTTGGGGACTCGGGGCTGTTCAGCCAGTCAGCTTAGGAAATGACAACAACAACGAAGACAACAACAACAAGTCACAACAACTATAATAACGACAAGTCACTCCAAATTTGTTAATGTTACAATATATTTTTACATTTTACATTCATAAATAGTCCACTAATATACTAGGTTAGGTTAAAGATATTGTTCAAGGTTTCTTAGTAAATAGGCATCTGATAAACAGTTCTTCCCGCTACACAGGATCTTACCTATACGACTTTCTTTTTATCCACAAATGCTGCCATTGTCCCGACTGACCTTAGCCATGGCAAACTCGATGTCCCTGGGTGTTCCAAAGGCGTCGTGGAGATAATCGGCTACCCTCGCTAGTCTCATGGCGTCCCGTACCCCTAACACCTCCCCCGCGCAGGCTGAGAACGCCACTGCCACCTCTTCCGTCCCTCCTCCATCTGTTTACAAACGCATCATTATATTAAGGCGGGATGGGTGGTTGTTATGGTCCCCCTTCTCTCTCATGTTTAGTTCCATTAGTTTCATATTTTAAGAGGCTTGACCCATTAGTTAACTGTCTTGATAGCGTAATGCTTAGTGTGCGGAATTTCGGTGTGAGTATCCTATAGGTTCGAGTCCTTGGAGTACCACATGTATTCATTACTTTCATTGATTTCATTAGATAGATATATTTGTAAATTAATTGGTGTGTTGGTGTTTTTTTTTTTTTTTTTTTTTTTTTTTTTAAATAAGTGTTACCTTTGAGGATACATTTAGTGGTCTTGCTGCCCTTGGTCCGTGATGCCAGCGTCAGTACCCCCGGCTGCCACCCCCGCCGCACCACCACCGTGTCCGGCTCGCTGCTCCCTGACACCACACTCTTAAGGGAGATTTGTTGACATACGAGGGAATTTGTTTTTTTTTGTTTGACCCCTTTCTCCCTCATGTTTAGCCACATTGCTTTTGAGATTTTAAGATGTTCACCCCATTATACATACAATATACATACACAAATATAAAGACCGAGTGCTCCACACAAAATGCAGTTCTGGTCTCACGTCCTAATGGCGGCGTTCCAGGCAGCCCTGTTAAGAGCTGCCTCACTTGTCAGGTTCTTTGAGTTAAGATCAAACTGCAAAGTCCGATCCCACATCTTTTTTGGTCCACCCCTTGGTGCAGCTCCCTCCACATTCATGAACTTGCATATTTTTACCCAGCTTTGTTCATCCATTCTCTCCACATGTCCAAACCATCCAAACCTGCTAGTACGCATCACATCACTGATACTCTTCATACCTAACCTTCTCCTTAGCTCTACACTTGATATCTAATCTTGCAGTCTGGCACCATACATCCATCTCACCATTCTCATCTCATTGCGTTCCATTCTGTTGGTATCATTCGCTTTGACAGGCCACGTTTGTGAAGCATATGTCATTGCGCTTTTAACGCATGAAGCGTATACCTTTCCTTTCAAGGGGAGGGGGAGTCTTCTCATGGTGAGTAGTGGCAAAAGTTCTTTAAACTTTCCCCAGCCGCATCTTAGTTTGGCGATTTTGATGTCAGCAGTAAACATCACACCAGCGGTCTCTGCTAGAACCATCTCCAGCATCTCACTCACACTCACACTCACTCTCTCTCTCTCTCTCTCTCTTACCTCTCCCAGACCATAGTTAACAGTGATGGTGATGGTGGTGGGCGAAGCAGTAAGGGGGTCGGCAGTAAACACCACTCCTGCGGCCTCTGCTGGAACCATCTCCTGCACCACCACCGCCATTCCGCTGTCCACAGGCTGCCCGTGTTGTCTGCAAGAGTGGGACTGGAGTGAGGGAATTAACAAAATGATAACTAGACTCGTTTGCTTTTACATTTGCCACCCAGAGGTGGCACATCCACACGTAACCTCCACAGCCATGAAAGCGTATTAATAATAATTAATTTGTGTGTGTGTAAAGAGTGTGTGTGTGTGTGTGAAGTGTATGTGTGTGAAGTGTGTGTGTATGTGAAGTGTGTGTGCGCAGCGTATCGTATATATCACAGTACGAGAAAATAACCGCTCTCGTTGAACCGACCTGCGATACTCAACACTGTGGTATGAGAACAGCGACGCCCAACAAGCAGCCAGGGCCTCCAATAGTCTCTCCCGGCCCACCACCCCTAAGAAGGTTTGGTTCTGGCCCGCGGCGGAGGCTTCGTTACCGTCCTCGCTACACCCGGACGAACGAACTGCCAGGCTGAAATACAAGAACATGGATTGGGGAAGCTTTAGTATTTGGTTGAGCTTTATTATTTATCTATATTATTTCAGTTTCCTTCCTAGACATCCATCAAGCTTGTATTGGTAACAACCCAGAATCGCCTTTTCACCAGAATGCGGATATACAGAAGTGGTAAAGGTAAAGACCGAAGGGAGACAACTAAACCATGACTTTATTTTATTACATCTCAATAATGAAAGCACACATGGTATATCATAATCTTCATATTCCACACGTTCATATTTTCAAAAAAATCATACATAGTTTTAAATGAATTCATAATATTTCACCCACCAACTTTACTTCTAAACTCAATTAATGAAATCAACAAATACATGTGGCACTCCAAGGACTCGAACCTAGGATACTCACACCAAATGCCGCGCATTTATGCATTACGCTATCAAGACAGTTAAAGAATGATGCACAAGCCTACAGTACGATTTATAAATACAAGCCGTGGAACATTTTTAATCATTTAGTAAGAATAAATGGTACACATAAACTAACCTGCATTTAAAGTCACCCCATTGGTCTATAGTCTACTCGCTGTAAGTAGGCGAAAAATCATTACCTTTAACCTCTGTAACTCAAAACCGACTTGAGTAATCGAGCTAATAATTCTACCATTTGGGAAGAGTCAGTCAAGGAATAGATGAGGAAATTTACAGCCAATTTGCTCTAGCCCTTTTTGAGTTACAGAGGATAGAGTTCATGATTGTTCGCCTACTTACAGCGAATAGACTATAGTACGGCTTCAGTGAGAGCCTCTGCCACTTGCCTACACACCTTGCTTCCCTCACGTCCTTTTTAGTATACTGTACTGTATTCTGGCAACTACTTGACGATTTTATTCAGCTTAGGAAGGACGTCTAGCAATAATAAATCTTCAAACTATCTCCACCAACCCTCTTAACTACCATAGATGGTGATGGGCTGGTCTATCAGAGTGAGAACTGAGCGATCTCTGCCATACCCATAGCTTACTCTGACTGTTCCTTTTACTTATATATTTTCTAGATCTCAAGTGACGGCGTCTCTTCTGTAGATTGACCTCCCAATCTACCAGATTGGAAGCCAAAGCATCACATTTTTCCTTTGCCCCTCAACTTTCTCTTCATAATTGCTGAGGGGCACAGGGCCCTGGGTGGGGCTTTGGTTTCCCGGGCGTTTCCGCTCCCTCCTCAGCTCCCCGCCATGGAGTGGCTTCGGTCACCCAGGCTTTATTGTGGTCGGTAGGAAGGGTTCTGTGGGGGCGCTCGGTTATGGCCTTGGCCTTGCTCGGGGACTTGGGGCTGTTCGGCCAGGCAGCTTGGGGAACAACAACAACAACAACTACCATAGATCCTTCCTAAGCTGCAAAATCTCGTCAAAATATAGCTAGAATATAATATAACACACGTCGCTGGTACGCAAAGGGTTAATCATTTAGTGAGAATAAATGGTACATATAAACTGACCTGCACTTAAAGTCACCCCAGTGGTCTAGTACGGCTTCTTTGAGGGCCGCTGGAGACCCTTTATAAATTAAATATAATCGTCTAATAGTAGCTAGAATAAAGTTAAAAAGATGTAGTCGGTACAGAAAGGGTTAATCATTTAGTGAGAATAAATGGTACATATATAAACTAACCTGCATTTAAAGTCACCCCAGTGGTCTAGTATGGCTTCAGTGAGGGCCTCTGCCACTAGGTCACACACCTTGCTACCTTGACACACTTCCACGGCTCTGTAACATAAACAGGATATATGTTAATGCAACAGAAATCATGTAACAATATATTCTAGATCCATCTTAAGCTCAGTAAAATTGTCTCTTACATTTGGAATCCTATTACACCATCAGACAGTACACTAGGACCATACGGCTGGGAAAGCGTAGATAGCAGAGAAGGGGTGTTGTAGATAAAAGAAACTGTTGGAATGGCTTTGGTGTGTGTGTTTTAGTCTGTATATGTCGTTGAGGTGTCCCCCGACTGAGTGCGAACATGATATACATACTAGGACGTACTACCACACCCACTAAATGTCAGCCTTGGCTGGGATCGAACCCAGGTCAAGCAGATTCACACGTGAGCGTGCTCTCCACTCAACCGTCGTGGCCATAATACTCAGGCACCTTTACCCCCCAGGGGATAAGAGGGTTTTCATCTACGGTGGAGGGAAAACAAAATATGCCCCACGCATCCTACTGCGTGTCATACAAGGCGACTAATAGAGGGGATGGCGCTAGACTTGTGGATCAACAGCCATTACTATATAATGAAGCCTTGTTGTTGTTGTTGTTGTTGTTGTTGTTCCCTAAGCTGCCTGGCCGAACAGCCCCGAGTCCCTGAGGAAGGCCATGAAGCCTTGTTACTGGTGCTGGCTTGGTGTGACACTGCTGAGGCTGGTGGGGGGACTCTACTAGTCCTACCTGGGTGCTGTTTTGGTGACACACCTGAGTCGGCCATAGTGTTCACATAGTGGGCAGTGCTGTGACAGGACTTCATTGTTCTAGTCCAAATTGCCTAATGGAGGCACACTGACAGTGGCTGTAGCCTCCCCCTGACCCGGATCTAGCGCCCTGGGCCGAAACGGATCCAGAGGGTACAGTGCGCAGTGTTTCTCCAGACTGGCACTCTCCGCCTAACAGTACCGGTATAGACATTGTTGTTATGTGCATTTTTTTTCCTGCATCTTGTATTCCTTCCTAAACTGAAAAGTCATCTACTGTTTTCAATAATACTTATCCTACCTGCCACAAGCGTCCCTGAGTGATGCCTGAGGAGCGAGTGTAGCCGCCTGTCTAACCGCCCTCACCGCCTGTTGTAGCTCCGTGTGGGCCTCCAACTGCCGCGACCATCCCGCCGCCGTCACCACCACCCCAACAGGCACTTCATACGGCTCCTGAGGAAGAGAGATAGTGAGTTAGGAGCTAGAGATGTACTCGTCGTTTTCACTTCAAAGTCACCAAGGGAAAGTTAGTCAGTTAGTCAGTAGCCAGCCCTTACTCCCATAAGGTGTAGGTAGGATCAGCAAGAAACACAAGAAAGGAAAAAGACGTGAAGGGGGTCTTGGGCATGTTTTTTTTTTAAAGCTTGATAGAGGACTAGGGAGGAAACTACTTACTGTATATATAATAAAAAGACATAGTAAATAATCAAATACATACGCCCATCCCCCCTTAACCCCTTCCGTACCGGCGACGTCTTTTTTATTTAATTCTAGCTATATTTAGACAATTTTGTGCAGCTTAAGAAAGATCTGTGTTAGTTGCTGTTGTTGTTGTTGTTCCCCAAGCTGCTTGGCCGAACAGCCCCAAGGCCCCGAACAAGGCCATAACCGAGCGCCCTCACAGAACCCTCCCCGCCTACCACAATAAAACCTGTGTTAGTTAATATGGTTGATTGAGATAGTTCAAAGCCTTATAATTGCTAGATATTTCCTAAACTGAATAAAATCGATTAGTACTTTTTTTTTGTATTACCGTAGTTTAAGCAGACCACTGAGTCACATGACGAGACTCTCATAGGGCTGGCCTCGATTAGTACAGCAGTAGCCAGAACCATATATATAATAAAAAAGTCGCCGGTAAAGAAGGGGTTGTTGCTGTTCCCCAGGCTGTCTGGCCAAGCAGCCCCAAGGTCCCGAGCAAGGCCAAGGCCATTCCGAGCGCCCCACAAAACCTTCCCTGCTAACCTGCTTACCACTAATAAAGCCCAGGTGACCGAAGCCATTCCAAGGCGGGGAGCTGAGGAGGGTGCGGAAACGCCCGGGAAACAAAAGCCTCACCCAAGGCCCTGTGCCCCTCAGCATTTATGAGGGAAAGTTGAGGGCCAAAGGAAAAATGTGACGCTTTGGCTCCCAATCTGTCAACCTCTAGGTTGGCAGTAGGGAGGTCAATCCACGGAAGAGACGCCGTCATTTGAGATCTAGAAAATATATAAGTAAAAGGAACAGTCAGAGTAAGCTATGGGTATGGCAGAGATAGCTCAGCTCTCTCTCTGATAGACCAGCCCATCACCACATGACTAGAACCTAATCCTCTCAGCATCAGCTAGGAAAGGCCCTAGAAATTAAGCCACCTTTGGCGGGGGGGATAGCTCCCCTATTTCAACCCCTTTCGGGGTTGGGCACCCGCCCTGGTATAGAAGGGGTTAAGGACCTCACCTGATCGGGGTCAATCAGCTCCTTATAGGCCCCCAGGAGAGCCAGCGAGGCCCCCTTCCCCCCGGCCAGGTCCACATTACGGCACCTTGGGTCATCCAAGGTCACCACCAGAGGGGCACCTCCATCCTCCAGGTCAACGCGGGGCACGGACACATCAGGCAGACTTTCTTGTTCAGGCACCGGGCAAAGGTCAGTGTATCTGTCAGTAGAAGGAAGGTAGATTAAATCCTTGGGTATATTAAGAAAAATTGACCATTCTATCTATATATTAGATGGTTGTTGTTGTTGTTGCTGTTCCTCAGGCTGTCTGGCCGAGCAGCCCCAAGGTCCCGAGCAAGGCCAAGGCCATAACCGAGCGCCCCCACAGAACCCTCCCAGCTTGCCACTAATATGCTCAGGTGACAGAAGCCACTCAAAGGCGGGGAGCTGAGGAGGGTGCGGAAACACCCGGGAAACAAAAGCCCCACCCAAGGCCCTGTGCCCCTCAACAATTATAAAGGGAAAGTTGAGGGGCAAAGGGAAAATGTGACGCTTTGACTCCCAATCTGCCAGGGTTGGCAGTAGGGAGGTCAATCCACGGAAAAGACGCCGTCACTTGAGATCTAGAAAATCTATAAGTAAAAGGAACAGACAGAGTAAGCTATGGGTATGGCAGAGAACGCTCAACTCTCATTCTGATAGACCAGCCCATATATTAGATGGTTAACGCATCCAATACCAGCGACGTCAGAGCCGTCAGTAGATAAATCACTCCCCAGTCCCAGCGACGGCTGCCAGCCGTCAGTAATATACAATCCTTGTAACTGCCAGTATCAGGCAGTACCTGGTACCACAATGTTTGAGCACTGCTCTAAGACTTTGGCAACACTTCTCAGCATATGTCCAACCCCCCACAGGCTGGGAGAGGCAGTATTCCTCCATCTTTTGAGGTGGGAGGTTGTTATATCTTGCCTCTGAATCCATTTTGGCCACATTGCTTGGGACTGGGGTACAGTAGGGGTTAATTACTACCAATATAAATGTATATTTCTATCAATATGCATCACCAGCAGGGGCATTATTGGGGTAGTGCTTGGTGTTTGGTCTATGTACGTATATACGTAGGAGAGTGGGGCAGCAGGAACATTTGTCGCCCAGAGTGGACAGAAGGGTGCTGAGCTGGTATGGTCATGTTGAACGAATGGAAGATGAAAAACTTACAAAGAGAATATGTGAGTCAGATACAAGGGGAGATAGAAGGGCAGGAAGACCCCCATTGAGATGGAGAGACTGTGTAAGACAAGCTTTGGATGATAGAGGAATGACTATAAATCAGGCAAGGGAAGTGGTAATAAACAGGAATGAATAGAGAATGCTTGTGAATAGATGAGTGAACACGTGGTCATTTGGGGGAAGGGGTCGGTTGCCAGTTGGACTAGATAATAGTCCATCAGGCGCCTGGCCCGGGGACATGGTTTATATGAAAGGTGCGCCTGGAAGTGTGGTGGGCGGGCTTGTGGTTTCGGCTCGCTGGATGTCTGCCTGCTGAGACCGGAACTTCTCCAGGTGGTCCGGGTGGTCCGGGTGGGGAATGGGCCTTAGTAAATAGATAGATAGAAAAATAGAATGGGGCAAACGTCTTAAAACCTCAAAAGAAATGGGGCTAAAAATGAGGGAGAAAGGGGTCCAGAAAAAAAAATATACCTCAAGTGGAAATCTCCCCTTAACCCTTCTTGTACCAGCCACATCTTCTTAGTTTTATTCTAGCTCAACTTAGACGATTTTGTGCAGCTTAGGAAGGATCTGTGGTCGTGAAATAGGTTAATTGAGATAGTTCAGAGCCTGTTAATTGCTGGAGGCCCTTATTAAGCTGAATAAAATTGTCTAATAGAAGCCAGAATAAAGTTAAAAGGGCGTCGCTGGTAGAGAGGGGGCAAACTCGTGAAACTGACCTGCGGGAGAATATGGTGACGCCCCAGCCGTAGGAGTGGTTGGTGGCTACCCTGGTGGGATACAGGTCATGTGAGGTCACCCAGGGGTCACCGGTACAGAAGGTCACACGCTGATCCAACTGCTGCCAGACCTCGTGCTGTTCACCCCCGGCTGTTGTGTGGGGCATAACATGAGAGAGAAGGCTGTTGGTAAATTAAGTCATAATTCGTATTTGTTTTCACCAACCCACCAATTGACCACTTGCGAGTTTCAGGCTATAAGGAAGTTGGAGCCACAAAGATCGCTATAAAACAGAAATGCAGTAATAATGTAGCTTTCTGATGGATAAAAAGTATGTTGAATTGGATTTTACGTAGTTATTGGGAATGTTTTGAACGTACCCTCCCAAACCTACCAAATAGGGAAACCTACTATTTGGTAGTAGTCTTGGAAAATTCAACGTCACAAGGATATTAACCTAATTTGCAATGACGACTTGTCTATTTTGACTGCTATGGACTCGTCATTCCAACCGCGGTTAAAAAGACAAACGTCTAGAGTCTACTCCCTTAGTCTTGCTCTAGGAGACAGTTGTACATTAGACCAAACTACCACCGAAGGTGGAAAAAAGCATTAGACGAAAGAAGGAAAAAGGAGGTTTTTTACCTTAGTTACCGCTTAAGGGCCCATCCTGTGTTCCGTCATGTTGCAGATCCCTGTCGAACGTGCGCATGGAGCGACCCTCTCTTGTTATCACATCTCACGTCATGCAGAAGAACCGCCGGATGGGCATGGGGTCCGGAGTGAGGGAGGGTATTATGTACTTTGGATTTTTCCGCAAGGACTACTACCAAATAGTAGGTTTATCCTATTTGGTACGGTTGGGAGGTACGTCCAAACCTCCCAATTTGTTTAGTAGTCTTGGCAAATCCAACGTCAAGGGCTGCATAAACAAATAGGAGGAGGACGATCCCAAGCCCAACCTACCAAAAAAACCAATGCATAAAACAACAATTAACGAATGACAAAGACACAATGTAAACAAGAGAGTTTAATAAAAGAGTTGAAAAACTGAGGAGTAGCTAAAAAGAAACAGTTTTAACACCTGCCCGTCATTCATAGTAATGCAACAAAACATAGACTTGTCTGAAAACACCCAAATAGGTACTGTACCCAAAAATCCCCTTTTCTTCAAAAACCAACAAAAACACTGACCCACAAGAACTAATGAACACAATTTTCAATGTGGCAACAAAACACTTATGTACCTGGAACAATTTCACATAATCCCCAAACTTGCAGATCCAGTGTTTTGCAAACACCATACACCCCCCCCCCCCCCCTTTGTCAAATAAACAACAAAGGAAAAGAACGAGGGACAAGGGGGGAAAGACCAGGGATCTTCGCCCAGAGCACCAGGAAACACGACCCCCGAGAGCAATCACCGGCCGAGGGGGTCGAACACTGGACACCGGAGAGGAGAGTAATGAGGAGGAGATGAAGGAATTGATAGAAGGACCACAAAACCGCGGAGGCGAAGGCATGGAAGGATCGACGGGGCAGGAACCGGAAGGAGGCAGCAAAGGATCTGAACATCGCGCGCAGAACCCCTACAACAGGGCGCTTGGTGACGGTGCACCGGAACGCTGCTCCGACAAACGTGGCGGCCCAGCTGCAAAACCTGCTTAGAAGCCTCCCACCTGTACGAGGAGTCAACCCACACTAGCAGTACCCGAAGGCGGCGCCGACAGAACGCAAACAGAGGAGTGCAAGGCTGACACCGGGACACTAACACATGGCGAGGATGCCCACGCCGTAAAGCACTGGACGGCGAAAGGCTGGAAAACGGGGGCCTCCCTCCCATGCGATCGGTGGAGTAACAAAAGGTGGGGAGGAGGCGAACGAGACGCCATGCAAGGACGGGGAGAAATCGGACGGCAGTCCCCGGGGCCGTGACAATGCCGCTAGTGCAGGACAACCCGCTCCCCAGTGGCCAGAGCGACAAGGGAAGAGTGGACGCACGAGCAACGGAACCCGGCCGTAGCGGCCCTTGTATACGTGGGGGAAGCCAGAAGGACCAGAAAGCCCGCCCCAGATCCCACAGCGGAGAGACCTGGCGCGGAGGGCGGACAATACCGGAAGGCAGCCGTCAGGAAGGAAATCCACCCGCACCTGTGGCGGAACGACCAGCCCAGCGACGGACCCAAAGAACACCCCCGCGACGGCAGACAAGTGGGTACGTATAGCGTTCGACTGGAAAGCGTAAGTGTACGGAAGAGGTGATGAAACCAAGGAGCGTAGGTACGAGGGAAGGAGAGGCCAACTGGCAGGCGAGTGGCTGTAGCCACCTAGTAAAAAACCTCCAGCGGAGACCCGTAAGGGCCCCCCAGGAGGAGAAGACCGCCCTGAACGCTGCAGGAAGTCAGGTCAGGGCCCGGCCGGGGACCCGGGAGCCACCGTCGCCTCATGAACAAGCACGATGCGAAGCCCAAAGAGGTCCCGCAGGACCCCCAACCTAGCCGAGGAAAAAAAAAAAAAAAAAAACAAATGTGGAAAAAAGCCGGAGACAGGTAGAGGGACCGGACGCGGGGCACCAC
>CM064527.1:31727949-31829487 GCA_032716605.1 Paralithodes platypus | reverse complement strand
TAGAGGACTAGGGAGGAAACTACTTACTGTATATATAATAAAAAGACATAGTAAATAATCAAATACATACGCCCATCCCCCCTTAACCCCTTCCGTACCGGCGACGTCTTTTTTATTTAATTCTAGCTATATTTAGACAATTTTGTGCAGCTTAAGAAAGATCTGTGTTAGTTGCTGTTGTTGTTGTTGTTCCCCAAGCTGCTTGGCCGAACAGCCCCAAGGCCCCGAACAAGGCCATAACCGAGCGCCCTCACAGAACCCTCCCCGCCTACCACAATAAAACCTGTGTTAGTTAATATGGTTGATTGAGATAGTTCAAAGCCTTATAATTGCTAGATATTTCCTAAACTGAATAAAATCGATTAGTACTTTTTTTTTGTATTACCGTAGTTTAAGCAGACCACTGAGTCACATGACGAGACTCTCATAGGGCTGGCCTCGATTAGTACAGCAGTAGCCAGAACCATATATATAATAAAAAAGTCGCCGGTAAAGAAGGGGTTGTTGCTGTTCCCCAGGCTGTCTGGCCAAGCAGCCCCAAGGTCCCGAGCAAGGCCAAGGCCATTACCGAGCGCCCACAAAAACCTTCCCTGCTAACCTGCTTAACACGAATAAAGCCCAGGTGACCGAAAGCCATTCCAAGGCGGGGAGCTGAGGAGGGTGCGGAACCGCCCGGGAAACAAAAGCCTCACCCAAGGCCCTGTGCCCCTCAGCATTTATGAGGGAAAGTTGAGGGCCAAAGGAAAAATGTGACGCTTTGGCTCCCAATCTGTCAACCTCTAGGTTGGCAGTCGGGAGGTGAATCCACGGAAGAGACGCCGTCATTTGAGATCTAGAAAATATATAAGTAAAAGGAACAGTCAGAGTAAGCTATGGGTATGGCAGAGATAGCTCAGCTCTCTCTGATAGACCAGCCCATCACCACATGACTAGAACCTAATCCTCTCAGCATCAGCTAGGAAAGGCCCTAGAAATTAAGCCACCATTGGCGGGGGGATAGCTCCCCTATTTCAACCCCTTTCGGGGTTGGGCAACCCGCCCTGGTATAGAAGGGGTTAAGGACCTCACCTGATCGGGGTCAATCAGCTCCTTATAGGCCCCCAGGAGAGCCAGCGAGGCCCCCTTCCCCCCGGCCAGGTCCACATTACGGCACCTTGGGTCATCCAAGGTCACCACCAGAGGGGCACCTCCATCCTCCAGGTCAACGCGGGGCACGGACACATCAGGCAGACTTTCTTGTTCAGGCACCGGGCAAAGGTCAGTGTATCTGTCAGTAGAAGGAAGGTAGATTAAATCCTTGGGTATATTAAGAAAAATTGACCATTCTATCTATATATTAGATGGTTAACGCATCCAATACCAGCGACGTCAGAGCCGTCAGTAGATAAATCACTCCCCAGTCCCAGCGACGGCTGCCAGCCATCAGTAATATACAATCCTTGTAACTGCCAGTATCAGGCAGTACCTGGTACCACAATGTTTGAGCACTGCTCTAAGACTTTGGCAACACTTCTCAGCATATGTCCAACCCCCCACAGGCTGGGAGAGGCAGTATTCCTCCATCTTTTGAGGTGGGAGGTTGTTATATCTTGCCTCTGAATCCATTTTGGCCACATTGCTTGGGACTGGGGTACAGTAGGGGTTAATTACTACCAATATAAATGTATATTTCTATCAATATGCATCACCAGCAGGGACATTATTGGGGTAGTGCTTGGTGCTTGGTCTATGTACGTATATACGTAGGAGAGTGGGGCAGCAGGAACATTTGTCGCCCAGAGTGGACAGAAGGGTGCTGAGCTGGTATGGTCATGTTGAACGAATGGAAGATGAAAAACTTACAAAGAGAATATGTGAGTCAGATACAAGGGGAGATAGAAGGGCAGGAAGACCCCCATTGAGATGGAGAGACTGTGTAAGACAAGCTTTGGATGATAGAGGAATGACTATAAATCAGGCAAGGGAAGTGGTAATAAACAGGAATGAATAGAGAATGCTTGTGAATAGATGAGTGAACACGTGGTCATTTGGGGGAAGGGGTCGGTTGCCAGTTGGACTAGATAATAGTCCATCAGGCTGGCCCGGGGACATGGTTTATATGAAAGGTGCGCCTGGAAGTGTGGTGGGCGGGCTTGTGGTTTCGGCTCGCTGGATGTCTGCCTGCTGAGACCGGAACTTCTCCAGGTGGTCCGGGTGGTCCGGGTGGGAATGGGCCTTAGTAAATAGATGTAGAAAAATAGAATGGGGCAAACGTCTTAAAACCTCAAAAGAAATGGGGCTAAAAATGAGGGAGAAAGGGGTCCAGAAAAAAAAATATACCTCAAGTGGAAATCTCCCCTTAACCCTTCTTGTACCAGCCACATCTTCTTAGTTTTATTCTAGCTCAACTTAGACGATTTTGTGCAGCTTAGGAAGGATCTGTGGTCGTGAAATAGGTTAATTGAGATAGTTCAGAGCCTTTTAATTGCTGGAGGGACCTTATTAAGCTGAATAAAATTGTCTAATAGAAGCCAGAATAAAGTTAAAAGGGCGTCGCTGGTAGAGAGGGGGCAAACTCGTGAAACTGACCTGCGGGAGAATGGTGACGCCCAGCCGTAGGAGTGGTTGGTGGCTACCCTGGTGGGATACAGGTCATGTGAGGTCACCCAGGGGTCACCGGTACAGAAGGTCACACGCTGATCCAACTGCTGCCAGACCTCGTGCTGTTCACCCCCGGCTGTTGTGTGGGGCATAACATGAGAGAGAAGGCTGTTGGTAAATTAAGTCATAATTCGTATTTGTTTTCACCAACCCACCAATTGACCACTTGCGAGTTTCAGGCTATAAGGAAGTTGGAGCCACAAAGATCGCTATAAAACAGAAATGCAGTAATAATGTAGCTTTCTGATGGATAAAAAGTATGTTGAATTGGATTTTACGTAGTTATTGGGAGGTTTGACGTACCTCCCAACCTACCAAATAGGAAAACCTACTATTTGGTAGTAGTCTTGGAAAATCCAACGTCAAGGCTATTAACCTAATTGCAATGACGACTTGTCTATTTTGACTGCTATGTCGTCATTCCAACCGCGGTTAAAAAGAAAACGTCTAGAGTCTACTCCTTATCTTCCTCTAGGAGACGTTGTACATTAACCAAAACTACCACCGAAGGTGAAAAAAGCATAGAAGAGAAGAAAAAGGGGTTTACCTTAGTTACCGCTTAAGGCCCATCCTGTGTTCCGTCATGTGCAGATCCCTGTCGAACGTGCGCATGAGCGACCCTCTCTTGTTATCACATCTCACGTCAGCAGAAGAACGCGGATGGGCAGGGGTCCGGCGTGAGGGAGGGTATTATGTACGTTGGATTTTCCAAGACTACTACCAAATAGTAGGTTTCCTATTTGGTAGGTTGGGAGGTACGTCAAACCTCCCAATTTGTTAGTAGTCTTGGCAAATCCAACGCCAAGGCTGCATAACAAATAGGAGGAGGACATCCAAGCCCAACCTACCAAAAAAACCAATGCATAAAACAAAATTACGAATGACAAAGACACAATGTAAACAAGAGAGTTTAATAAAAGAGTGAAAAACTGAGGAGTAGCTAAAAAGAACAGTTTTAACACATGCCCGTCATTCATAGTAATGCAAAAACATAGACTTGTCTGAAACCAAATAGGTACTGTACCCAAAATCCCTTTTCTTCAAAAAACCAACAAAAACACTGAACACAAGAACAAAACACAATTTTCAATGTGGCAAAAACACTTATGTACTGGAACAATACATAATCCCAAACTTGCAATCCAGTGTTGCAAACCCATACACCCCCCCCCCCCTTTGTCAAATAAAACAAAGGAAAAGAACGAGGGACAAGGGGGGAAGACCAGGGATCTTCGCCAGAGCACCAGGAAACACGACCCCCGAGAGCAATCACCGGCCGAGGGGGTCGAACACTGGACACGGAGAGTAGGAGGAGATGAAGGAATTGATAGAAGACCACAAAACCGCGGAGGCGAAGGCAGGGAAGGATCGACGTGGCAGGAACCGGAAGGAGGCAGCAAAGGATCTGACATCGCGCGCAGAACCCCTACAAACAGGGTGACGGGCACGAACGGTCCGACAAACGTGGCGGCCCAGCTGCACCTGCTAGAGCCTCCCACCTGTCCGAGGAGGCACCCACACAGCAGTACCCGAAGGCGGCGCCACAGACGCAACAGAGGAGTGCAAGGCTGACACCGGGCACAACACATGGCGAGGATGCCCACGCCGTAAAGCCTGGACGGCGAAAGGCTGGAAAACGGGGGCCTCCCTCCCATGCGTGGTAACAAAAGGTGGGGAGGAGGCGAACGAGACGCCATGCAAGGACGGGGAGAATCGGACGCAGTCCCGGGGCCGTGACAATGCCGCTAGTGCAGACACCCGATCCCCAGTGGCCAGAGCGACAAGGAAGAGTGGACGCCCGAGCAACGGAACCGGCGTAGCGGCCCTTGTATACGTGGGGGAAGCCAGAAGGACCAGAGCCCGCCCCAGATCCCACAGCGGAGAGACCTGGCGCGGAGGCGGACAATCCCGGAAGGCAGCCGTCAGGAAGGAATCCAGCACCTGTGGCGGAACGACCAGCCCAGCGACGGACCCAAAGAACCCCCCGGACGGCAGACAAGTGGGTACGTATAGCGTCGACTGGAAAGCGACGTGTACGGAAGAGGTGAAACAAGGAGCGTAGGACGAGGGAAGGAGAGCCAACTGGCAGGCGAGTGGCCTGTAGCCACCTAGTAAAAACCTCCAGCGGGACCCGTAAGGCCCCCAAGGAGAAGACGGCCAGGAACGCTGCAGGAAGTCAGT
Organism: Paralithodes platypus; assembly: GCA_032716605.1. Classification (NCBI taxonomy): domain Eukaryota; kingdom Metazoa; phylum Arthropoda; class Malacostraca; order Decapoda; family Lithodidae; genus Paralithodes; species Paralithodes platypus. The sequence goes on along the minus strand of CM064527.1, from coordinate 31,824,666 downwards.
CAGGGCCCGGCCGGGGACCGGGAGCCACCGTGCCTCATGAACAAGCACGATGCGAAGGCCAAAGAGGTCCGCAGGACCCCAACCTAGCCCAAGTGGAAGCCGGAGACAGGTAGAGGGACCGGACCCGGGCACCACCGCGGCAACCGGGCGGACCAAGTCCGTGCCGGCCACAGAGGCGCGAGGAGCCAGACGCAGCCGTGGTACAGCCGCAGCTTCGCGAAGACCGGGCACATCAACAGCGCGTCTGGTGGCGGAAAAATGGATATCGACCGCCACCAGTACCAGGCGACCATGAAAGCGTCCGGACCCCCCCCGGAGCGCGAGGCCGGAGGGAGAGGTCCAGAGGCAACTGGCGCGGCACCCCCGATGCGAACAAGGCGACCTCCGGAACACCTCAGGAAGCCGCGAGGTCGGCGAACACAGTCCGTTTCATCGCCCATTCTACAAGAACGCCCTGCCCTCTCGACAGGGCGGCCGCCCAAAGGGTGGCAGGCCCGGGCAGGGAGGAGGCATGCAAGGAGAAGGGGTGTCGGTCCGCGAGGAAGAACAACTCCACCGAGACCCCTAATAGAGTCAACAGCCTGGAGGACCCCCGCATAAGGAAACAGGGGACAGCTTGTCTGAGTGTCCAACCCGAAGGCCACCGACTCACCCCGAAGGGCCACGCGGGGACCCGCAGGAAGAACAAAGGAACCAACAATCCGAGGGCATAGACAGGTAAGAGGAGGGAGACCCACCCATCTGCCGGGAAGTGGACGTCCCAGGTTCGATTGGGAACCTCACCCAACCTCGCTCGACGTATCTGTGGTTACCCAGACCGTCGGCGGGGGGGTCGGTCCAGGGCACAGCCGCAAAGAGCGAGCCCCGAGCAACCCAGCGACCGAAGCGCCGGCGAACGGTACGCGGGAGCGGCAGGAGCCGATCCATAGGGGCAACGGAAACACCGCGGTGCCCATGAGGAGGAGGCGGCGTAGCCAGAGGCTCCCTAATGGAAGGGGCAGAGCGGCCCAATGCAGCGAACCCACGAACGAGTCCCAGAGCCACCCCGGGAGGGAGACCGAGTGCAACACGGCGAGGACCGTCCACCGAAGGTGCACCGCGGCCGGCAGACCCCGGGTCACCGTAGCGCCGGACAAAACCCATGCGAGACCGACCCATGGCACGACACGCGACGGGGTCAAGCGTGACTTGGGAACATCGAAGGGGAACCCTAACCGTGCGATGTCGCGAACGATTGTGAGGGCGTCGCCAATGCACAGGCCTAGGGCGTCGGAAACTACCAACCAAACGGCCAAGGAAAACAGGAGCTGGAGCCCGCTCCTGAGGAGAGGACCCAGAGCCTGCCCCACCAGTGCGGAGAAGATCTGCGGCGCGATGTGGAGACCGAAGGGAAGGCCGTCGAACAGGAACACACGATCGGAAGTCCGAACGGCCAAGAATCGCTGGAAGCGAGGATGGAGAGGAACGAGCCAAGACACATCCTGGAGGGCCAGCGACACTACCCACGACAGAGGGCACAGGGCCAGGCGTACCAGGGGTACCGGCAGCATCCGAAACCGTGTGTGCACGATGTGCCCGTTGAGGGCCAACAGATCCACCACCGGTCGCATCGCGTCGCAGGTCGGCGACGGAACCAGAAAGACACGGGAGAGGAAAACCGGGTGACCGTGCGGTCAACTCCTCGACGCTACCCAGCTCGGGCATGGAAGTGAACACGTGGGCCACCTCTGAAGAGATGGGCCGTTGTCGGTGACAAGAGCGGAGTGGGGGTCCGGACGTCCACCTCCAGGTGAGAAACCCTCCGCGCAACCCGCCGCCCCCAACGTCCCTCGCGGCTACCGAGGGGCGCAAGGGCGAAAACAACCCGAGGGAGCACCCGAGAGGGGGGGAGCGACCCGGTACGCCCAGGCGAGAAGGAGAACAAGGAGGCCGACCCAGAGAACTACACATTGTGTTTGACGTGGAGGTACCCCCGGTACGGGCCGTGCGGGCATGAGCGCCACGTTGACCTCCTCTACCCCCGCCCCCCCCCAACCTCGTCGAAAAGGGCGGGCCACCCCAACCCAAGGCCGGCGCGGGGCTGACCCTACGAAAGGCGGCCGGAAGTGGAAGGCCGGCCAGCCCCGACACAGAGGGGATGAAAGGGGCAAGAACAGAAGTGCGAGGCGGAACCGAAGCACTGGCCAGCAACGTCCCAGTCTTGCGCCCGGGCAAGGCGGCAGCACTTGCAGCAGCACCCCGAAGAGGACCGGCAGAAGGACGGAGCTGAGAAAACCCCGCGCGCGGCACAGCGCGTCGGTGCGTGACGTAAGCAGGGTCCGTAACGACACAGCACGGCGTCGTGTGGCGGAAGCAGGGGCCGCCGACAGAGAAGCGGAGCATTCCCAAGCATCCTGCGTAAAAAACCCCGACGTATATAGCGCAGAGTACAACAAACCCTGACGAATAACCAAGGGGGCCGGCCGGCAGAACGAAGACCGTACCGTCGTGCGGTGCCGAGTTGCCGCGCACAAAACCGCCTTCAGCTCGGGAACCAAAGACACCGCGAGCCGAAGGTGGACCCGCTCAACGCGGTCCAAACCCTCGCGAAGATCGCCTGGCGCAGACGCCTCGAAAAGCCGCAGGTGGTGAACAGACGTCTGGAGGGAACCTAAAGACAAGACAATAAGTCCGTCACCCTCCGTCGCAAGGGAAAAACCTTGGCGACAGAGGGCTGATCCGGGTGAGAGAAGAACGGGGTAGCAATAGAACAAAGTTCAAGAACGGGCGCGCTCATCCAGGACCAGAACGCGCCGTCCAACCCGCCGACAGACACAAGAGGAGGCAAAATCAGGGACGACTCCGGGGGAGGGACGGAAGGAGAGCCGTCGACGGATCGGTGTGTGAAGTCGAAGGCCTCAGCAAACCAGGCCTCCAATGGGAGAGGGTGACCGAGCATGACGGCTAAGCCAGGCGTACCGGCGTCGCACAAACCTGTCCCTTAGGAGGACAGACCCGTCAACACAGCCAGGGACTGAACAGCCGGAAGGATGTCAGTGCGGCTGAAGCCTGACCAGAGCGTAGGCCTGCAGAAGGGAGGGGGACCATAGCAGGGGTAGGTAGGGTGAGTACCTGAGGGTGAGGCACCGCCAAGAAGGGCGAGAAGAGGGAGTCTTCCATCGACTCCAAGCGCCCGTCGAAGCGTGACACAACCCAGCCCTGCATAGCCGACAATTGATCCGAGAGAGGCTACCCCCCCCCAGATTGGTCGGCCCACAGGGGCGAGCGTGAGCGGGAGCGAGACCCACGACACGAACCAGCAGCGTCGCGGCCCAAGGAAGGCGAGCGACGACGGTTGTGTCGCCGTTGAGGGACTCGTCCCCGATCACGAACGGCCGAGGGGGAAACAGCACCATTCCCCTCTTCCAGCGACACATCAGCTCCTGAGAAAGGGGACCCCGAAACCTCGCGAAACCCCACCGAGGCAAGAGGAGGGGTACCCCCCTGGCGAGACGGTAAGGGAAGGTCAGGAAGAGAAGAATGAGGAGGAGCAGGACGACGGGAGTGGGAAGGCTGGCCGGGTGAAAGGAGGCCAGGAGCCGCGGGGGGAAACAGAGCAAGGATCCCCGGGGCTGAGATAACAGGGCGGCCCGACACCGAGGCGGAGGAGGGAGGGACCACCACCGTGGGACAAGACCGTGAAGTAAGAATAGGCACTGAAGCAGGTGAAGTAGGAGAAGCAACGACATCCAGGCGGACCCTCCTGGACAGTGTAGGAGGAGGGAGCAGAGGGCCAGCTACAGCATGAACAACCGCGCGCGGAGAGGACAACGTAAGAGGAAGTCGTCTGGGCTGGGGAAGCGGGCGGAAGGGAGTAGAGCCCCTATCCGTAGAGGCCAGGGGAGGGCGCACAGGGGCAGAGCCGCTAACCCCGGCCTCAGGGCGAGAACCATGACGAGGGCGATGGGCGTCGTCAAGGCGATCAGGAGGACGACAAGGCGAGCGAGAGCGTGGACGGAGCCGGGGAACCCCCCGACGATGGGACGACCGGCTGCGGGACCCAGGGGAGAGGGCCCGAGCAGGGAGAGGGCCAGGTAAATGGCCGTCAGTCGGGTCAGGGATACCCAGGGCGACGCGGATCCGGTCGCCAACAAAGGCCGGGGAACGGTGGCCCACAGTCCTAATGTGGCGGGAGACCATCGTCCACACCGACGGAAGGGAAGCAGGAGGCCACAGCCGCCGCCGAGGAACCAGGGCCATGGAGCAGCACAACCACCAGGGCCAGACACGTGCCACACAGAGCAGGGAGGTAGGCCGTAGAGGACACACAGAGCGAGTGGCGCAAGCAGGACTTGTGGCTCTCCAAGCACGGGGAGCGACAACCAAGGCGAAAGCAAGGCAGCCTACCTGCACTAGAAGAACACACACCATAATCAGCACGTCGAAGGAGTAAGTGGAGAGAATGTCCAAGAAGAACCAGGGAAGGAGCATGGGGAAACAGGAACACACATGCAAACAGGTATCCGTACTCACCCTAAACTGGGAGCACAGAGGTAGGTGAGGAGGGCGGCCGAGGCGGAAGAGCACTAGCAGAACCTGCAAAGATGGAGAAAGTGTTAACCACCACTCAACATCTTACATGCAGGGCCTATAACACCAGTAAAGTGCATACACCAATATAGTAGCAGGCAACAAGATGACATAACAAAAGTCAATAGTGAAAGCCAACTATTACCGCAAATTTGCGGGCCAATGGAGGCATAACCGTACCGACACCACCCTCCTGCAATTTCGCGGGACCCCCCAACGATCTCCGCAAATTTGGGGGGAAACCGAAATGGCCCAGAGGACCGAATCGAGCCCCCCGCAAATTTGCGGGACCGGCCGAGATGGTCCGGCGCCGAAAAAGCGAGAGGAGCGTCTAGGAAATACCAAAGAGGCCCAGAAAAAAGCGTCATCTCCTTATGAACTCCAAGCGACGATGGCTATCAAGCTGAGCAGTGTCTTCCTTGATAATATCCTGACTCAACCGGTCAAGGGAGAGGCAAGGAAGACACACCAGGGGAGAGGAGGCACATCCCCTAGGAACCACCCAACCCACAGAGATAGAGCAAAGCCCATGAGGAGAAGTGGCAGGAAGGGTGGTTTGGCACAAACAGGGGCCCCCGTAGGGTACCCCAGGATTGGGCAAAAGGGTATGAAAGGATGGAGGTGAAAACAGTAAGGGAACACAAAAACCAGTAAATGAAACTGGCGAGAAAAAGGGTGGCCTAGCCGTGAGGAGAGAATGTGTCAGGGGCGAAAAACCCTGTGGTGTGAGGGAGGGGCCCCCGTGGGGTACCCCAGGATAACACGAACCACCAAGCGCCCACGCCCTTGAGACACAGTGAAGGCTCGAAAGGGGGGACTCGGGAATAACGCTAATAATGCGGCCGACACAAACCCTACAAACAGCACCGCCACCACGAAATCTCAGATCGTGAACCAACTGTACACCTAGGCTATGAAAATATGAAAACTCATAGGGGCATAGCAATTCCTGAATGAGAAACAAGCTAGGCTAAAATAAGCTAAAAGCTAAACTATGCCCAGACTAACAGGAAAAAAGAATATGAAAAGAGAAAGGAATGAAAAACACACACGAGGAACGCCAGGCGCCCCCGTACCTTCGGTAGCTATTTCCACACGCGTCTCCATTAAACACACTGAGGAGCCCATTTACGTGTGCCCTAGATCACGTAACATCTGTCTAACAAAAAAGAAGGCCAGATAAGCCAAAACGAACCTAAACAGGGTGAATTAAAGGAGCACAACAAAAGCGACTGCATTCAATGGAGCGCGTGAAAAAATGATAACAAGAGAGGGTCGCTCATGCGCACGTTCGACAGGGATCTGCACATGACGGAACACAGGATGGGCCTTAAGCGGTAACTAAGGTAAACCCCTTTTTCTTCTCTTCTATGCTTTTTTCACCTTCGGTGGTAGTTTTGGTTAATGTACAACGTCTCCTAGAGCAAGATAAGGAGTAGACTCTAGACGTTTTCTTTTTAACCGCGGTTGGAATGACGACATAGCAGTCAAAATAGACAAGTCGTCATTGCAATTAGGTTAATAGCCTTGACGTTGGATTTGCCAAGACTACTAACAAATAAATGTACTACGACCGTATTTTCGATAGTAATTCTTCTAAATATCGACGTCTACAGCTCCAACTTCCCTATAGCCTGAAACTCGCAAGTGGTTAATTGACCACTTGCGAGACTCATGTTATAAGGAAGTTGGAGCTGTAGGCATCGATATTCAATAATTTACTTTCTAAAATACGGTTGTAATACATTTTTCAATACAGTAGATAGAACCCAATTCTACATACTCTTTAGCCATCAGAAACCTACATAATTACTGTATTTCTATTTACTATCGATGTCTACGGCTCCAACTTCCTTGAAGCCTGAAACTCGCTAGTGGAGTGGTCAATTCATATTTGTTTCCATCAACCCACCAATAAATTTACAAATAAACCTAACTATAGTCGGTTTCATTTCAGCTGACGGTAAATTGAAATCCCTTAGCAGTTAATTTCTCTATACTTAATGGAAAAATATGAAACTACAATGTCTCTGCATCATATTAAGACCTAGTTTATATAATCAGCACCATATTTCACTACATAATCTGTAAAATAACTGAGAAATCTTGATGGGAACTTTGCAATTTACCGTCAGTTGAAAACAAACAGGGGATAATGAAATCAATGAAAGTAATGAATACATGTGGTACTCCAAGGACACGAACCTAGGATACTCACACCGAAATTCTGAACACTAAGCATTACGCTATCAATGCCATGCTGACCTGTGAACTTGATGAGAAGGTGTTGACCCGAGGTAGAGGTGGTGGGGTCAGCGGGGATCTTCTTGGGGTCCAGGTCAGTCCAGGTCACGGGCAACAGGAACCCCGAGGCCTTCTGTAGGTAGCCTGTAGCAAACCTAAAAGAATGGAAATTAAAATGTAAATAAACAAACCGAAACGAGGACAAGACAATATAAAGGCAAAAGAGCTAATAAAAAATGCTTAACCCCTTCACCACCATTACGTAACAAAATAACAAGAATTATATTTTTTCACCAACCAACTTCACCTCTAAACTCAATTAATGAAATCAACAAATACATGTGGCACTCTAAGGACTCGAACCTAGGATACTCACATCTAAATTCCGTGCACTTATGCATTACGCTAACAAGACAGTTAAAGAAAAATGCACAAGCCTACGATTTATTATGCAGTTTCGAATCCTGCATATTAACTAAATGCCACAGCCATCAACTGAAGGGCTTCAGCTCCAGAAAGACTGCGGTCAGAAAATAAAATTATAGTACTGTGTACGATACTGAAACGGTCACATTACTCAGGCACAAATGCTGTCAGTTGGGGGCTCATGGCAAGATATTTATCAAAGCGATAATTGAATGTCTGGATTTTATGGCACTCTACAACACTTCTAGGCAATTTAATTCATAAGTTGACTTACCCAAGTTTGGAGGAGTGAGCGAGGGAGCGGCCACGAAGTGCCAACAGGTCACCGCTGTTGAGGTAAGTGAAGGTCTGCAGTCCCGCACCACCACCCACACCACCACTCTGAGCTAGGCCCCATCTGAAACACAACGATACAATTATCACCATGAACCCTTTGAGTACCGGCAACATGTGTTAGCTTTCATTATAGCTATATTTAGACGATATTCTGCAGCTTAGGAAGGATCGTTGTTGTTGTTGTTGTTCCCCAAGCTGCCTGGCCAAACAGCCCCAAGGCCCCAAGCAAGGCCAAGGCCATAACTGAGCGCCCCCACAGAACCCTCCCTGCCGACCACAATAAAGCCTGGGTGACCGAAGCCACTCCATGGCAGGGAGCTGAGGAGGGTGCGGAAATGCCCGGGAAACCAAAGCCCCACCCAGGGCCCTGTGCCCCTCAGCAATTATGAAGAGAAAGTTGAGGGGCAAAGGAAAAATGTGACGCTTTGGCTTCCAATCTTGGTAGATTGGGAGGTCAATCCACGGAAGAGACGCCGTCACTTGAGATCTAGAAAAATATAAGTAAAAGGAACAGTCAGAGTAAGCTGTGGGTATGGCAGAGATCGCTCAGTTCTCATTCTGATAGACCAGCCCATCACCACATGACTAGAACCCAATCCTCTCAGCACCAGCTAGGAAAGGCCCTAGAAAGCCGCCTTTGGCGGGGGGATAGCTCCCCTATTTCAACCCCTTTCGGGGTTGGGCACCCGCCAAGGATCGTTGGTAGTTGTTGTTGTTGTTGTTCAATAGGCTGCCTGGCCGAACAGCCCCGAGTCCCTAAGGAAGGCCATGGCCAGGCTTTTCCCACAGGGCTCTCAAGGAATACATACATACATACATAACATTTTAAGACTGAGTGCTCCACACATACGAGTAGTTTCAGTCTCTTGTCCTAATGGCGGAGTTCCAGGCAACCCCGTTAAGGGCTGCTTCACTTGTCAAGTTTTTAAATTTGAGATCGGCACGTATAGTCCGATCCCAGGTTTTCCTCGGTCCACCCCTTGGTGCAGCTCCCTCCACAATCACAGATCTGCATATATTCATCCAATTTTGTTCATCCATTCTCTCCACATGCCCATACCATCCCAGTCTACTTTTTTTTTTTTTTTTTTTTTTTTTTAAGAGACAATGAACGGAGGAAGGAAAAACACAGATAAAACAAAAAGGTCCAAGTGCCTAAAGGCATCCTCCATTCATAAAATGTTTGTAACAACTGGATTTAAACATTTGTTGATTGTAAGTTTGTGGAAAGCAATTCGAGGGAAGTGAATTCCAAAGAGTAGTAGCTCTGGGGATAAATGAATTCTGATAAGCAGAAGTTCTGCATTGTGGAGGAGAAAGTGTAAATTCATGGGCTCTCAGCTGCCCTAGTTCTACGGGAAAGATGTGGAGAGGCGGCACAATTGAAGCAAGTTCCTCGGAACAATTGCTGTGAAAATATCTGTAGAATAATGCAAGGGATGCAACGTTTCTTCGTATGGCTAATGTAGGAAGGTCCTGTGTGATTGCAGGGTTATTGATTAATCTAATAGCTTTATTTTGAATTTTGTCCAACTGCCTCAATGCAACCACTCCACTTCCACCCCACAGAGGTGAACAGTAATCCATCTGAGAGCGCACATGACTTTTATATATTACGGCCAACTGCTCGTCAGTGAAGAATTCTCGAACTCTGTACAGGAGTCCCAGTTTTTTAGAGGCATTCTTAGCAATGCTTCTAACATAATGTGTCCAGCTCAAGTTAGTAGTTAATGTTACACCGAGAATGTCAATACTAGGGGAAGTGGGAATATTTACATCATTAAAAATATATGGAGTCAGTGAGATTCTGTCGGTTAGAAAATTGAATGTACTTGGTTTTCTGTGCATTAAAGGAAACTAGATTCTTTTGTCCCCATTCATTAATTCTAGAAAGGTCCTGGTTCAGAGAAATTGCAGTGTTTATTTTTGAATTTATAAGATCGGGTTGGGTGAAAGAATTGGTAAATGTGAAGGAACTGTGGAGTGTTGAGTCATCTGCGTAGGAATGTATATATTGGATTATGAGTGGTAGATATGAGATCATTGATATGAATGAGGAACAGAGTTGGGGCCAAAACTGATCCCTGGGACACCAGCATTTATTGAGTGAAATTGAGAATAGAGGCCATCTACCATTACACGTATTTTTCTGTTATGAAGATAAGAAGAAATTAGTGGAACTAATGATGCAAGGCCGTAGTGTGACATCTTCGACAATAAGGATTGATGCCAGACTCTATCAAATGCCTTTGATATATCCAGTGCTATTGTATGTGTTTCATCATGTTGGTCTGTAGCTTGGTTGATTTGATGCGTAAGAAGGCAAAGAATGTCTGCAGTTGATCGACATCGTCTAAAACCATATTGCCTATCACTGATTAATTTATTATTCTCCAGTTGCTTAATTATGTGATTATTTAATATAATTTCAAAAACTTTGCCAAGAGTGGAAGTTATAGCTATTGGTCTGTAGTTTGATGGATCTGAAGAGGCACCTTTTTTAGGAACTGGATGGATGTTTGCTTCTTTCCAGGGTACTGGGAAGCATGAGGTATGAGTACACAGACGGAAAAATTTTGCCAATACAGGAGCGAGCACCAAGGAGCAATTCTTAAGTACTATTGGAGGAATTTCATCTGGACCAGGAGCCTTATCTACTGAGAGATTCTGCAAAATAGTTTTGACATGTCTGGTGTGGATCTTAAGTGAGGGAATTTCAGGTGAATTAAAATTAAGTACAGGGACATCTTGATTTATGTCATCTAAGGTTGAGTTGGTGGAGAAAATTACTGCAAGAAGGTTAGCTTTACCTCGTGGGTCACTTACAAGATTGCCAGTCGGAGATTTTAATGGTGGAATGGATGAAGCAGTAGTGAAGTTGGATTTGAATGAGTTAAGAGTAGACCAAATATTTTGTTATCATTTGGATTATTTAGAAGTTTAATTGCCTGCTTATGGAGAAAGTTTGATTTAGTTAGGTTTAATACAGTTTTGGCATGATTTCTGATGTTTCTAAAGTAATTAAAGGCTTCATGTGTTTTTGATCTTGTGTATGCATTGTAGGCTATTGCTTTTTGTTCAGTTACTCTAGCACAATTATGGTCAAACCATTTAGGTGAATTAGATCTTTTACTGTACTTTTGATGAGGAATAAAAGTTTCCATTCCAATTTTTACAAAACTGTATGTGGCTCAAGTGGAGTGTGCACCATTAGAAAAAGAGGTCCAGGGAATATCAATAAAGAAACCTTGAAGACCCTCCCAGTCTGCCCTATCGTAATGCCATTTAGTCACCAAAACAGGTTCAGAGTGGGAAGGTGTGGTAGGTGATAGACAGGTGGCCTGTATCAGACAGTGATCAGAAGTACACATCTCCTCGCTAATACTCTTTATACCTAAGCATCTCCTCAGCTCATCATTAGTTATTCTATCCTGCAGTTTACCCCCACACATCCATCTCACCATTCTAATCTCATTACGTTCCATTTTGTTTACATCCTCTACTTTAACGGCCCGCATTCGGACGAAGCTTGGAATTCCCGCCAAACTCTCGGTCTTATTTCTCATCTCACACAATAACCACACAATGTAGAGTGTTCTAGTCTTCACCCATCACACGGCACCACCCATATCTGCCTCTGGTATGCATAAAAACTTGGTTAGGCCATTTATTTGCAGAGATATGAGTATCAGTAAATGCCAATAAACACCGAATCCTAGGCTTTCGTCCGCCATACTGACCGAATTATATTCATCATAAAAACTGAACCACTTGGTCTAGAGACTTCTAGTTTTCACCAAACGCAAGACAACAACAACAACTGCCGCTGGATATATATATATATATATATAAGTTAGGTTAGGCCATTTTTTTGCGTATAAATAAGCACGCCAAAATACAAAGAATTCAACGAAATAGCTGGGTTCAGGGTTGGCGGGAAGGTTTAAAGGGGCCGAACTCCGAGGGTTAAGTAACGAGAAATAAGTAGCTAAGGGATTAAATTGACCGTCAGTTAAGTATCTAGTATAATGAGTGGTGACTGACCTGTGCCGGCGAGGCCCCCGGAGGTACCACAGGGAAGAGGGTTGGTCGGACACTGTGATGTGTCCGTGTAAGATGCCCCACTGGTCATACTCTTCACCCTCCTCTGATCTGCCGATGAGAGGGAGATACATAAGATACATATATAGATAGATAGTTTAGTGACCACAACAATACCAAACCAAATTCAAATGTAAAAAACCAGTACAGTAACCACCAAGCACAAAAATAACTTTAAAATTACAAATATTCATAGATAAGCAATTATGAGACAAAAATCAAGTACAGTACTGTACTGTACTTCATATGTGACAAAATGACTTGCTCAGTAAAGTTTAAACTCAATAACTGCGGGCTGTTATATAAAAAATACAGTCATCACTGCGGCACTTGCCGAATATCTGCCTAGAACAAGGCATGGGAAGCAGGCGAGCGAATATAAGCAGCGCGGAACGGTCTCATCCACCGCCACCTGTGTCTGGGTGGACACTCTAGTGTCAATGTAAGAAATCTCCAACTCCCTTTCATACTTTGGGATAGCGAAAACCGCTAATTTTTACCGATTTAGCGTCACCTGTGCAATATTGTTACACGGCAACCAGTGGTCGTACAGACATGATTCAGGTGTCATTGGAAAGGTCTATTCCTCTACTTTCAGGGATATATCTATATTTTATTAATTTCACCACAACAACAAACACCTCCAATGAAATTAATGAATGCACATATGTGATCCACCGGGATTCGAACCTGGGTTATCACACACAGATTTTTAGACACCTTAACCACCAAGACCACCACCAAGACGGTTAAAGGTTTATGCACACACCTACGGCTTATTATCCATTCTCAAATACTGGATATTAATCTAATCATGTTCATATTCCCAACTGCGCTATGGTAGCCTACTGTTTAAGTGATTCAAATACGGTTTAGCTCTTGTTTATACATGAAAATGTGCCGGGAATGAAGGATGCTTTAGTCCAAAACCTCCGTATAGTACAGTGGTGACCAAGCAATTGTCATATGATAATTGCCGCAGTCATTGCACTAAAGAAGAATTATTATTAACCCACCTGAGCGCCTTAAGAGATGGCAGCGTCCTATATGCCAGGGAACGGGCCATAATCCACGAGCTGGTCGTCTCCCACAAGTCCACGGGTCTAGCCATGGAGCGCCACAGGAAGTCCAGCCTCACTTCTACAATGTCCTCTTCTTCCACTTCTCCTCCTTCCTCTTCTCTTCCTTTCCTCCCGCCTTCCTCTCCTCTTCCTTTCCTCCCTCCTTCTTCCTCTCCTCTTTTATCTCCTCCTCTTCCCTTCCTTCCTCCTTCCTCCCCTCTTCCCTTCCTCCTCCCTTCTTCTTCTTCTTGCTTAGTCTTCACTCCTTCGTGGCCTCCTCTTTTCTGCGGCTCTTTCCACTTTCTCTTCTTCTTCGGTTCCCTCGGTTATGTATTTTTCTCTCGCTCCTCTCCTGCGTGTTTTAGGAATTAAAGGATTGTAGAGCATTACAGTACATTGAAAAGCAAGCAGCAACAGACATAATAATCCTCACTATCTATCTATTTACTCAGGCCCATTCCCCATTTTTTGTTTTACCCTGTCCAAATAAGTAGTACTGTACAGAATTTGTGAACCCTAAACTCTGTAACTCAAAAAGTGTGTGAGCAAATGGGCTGCAAATTTTCACAACTATTCCCTGGCTGACCCTTCCCAAATGGTAGAAATATTAGCTTGATTACTCTAGTCATTTGTGAGTTATAGAGGTTAATGTTCAAGAGTTTTGGCCTACTTACTTGGAATAGGGTACAGGTCACATAGTGAAGGATGGCTAATAGGTACAGTTGGCCAAATAAGTCGTGTAGCCGCTGTTATTACGTTTGGCTCGCTCTGTGCTGTATTAATGTCTGTCAGATGTTGAATAGGATGGGTAAAGATAGCAACATGTTTGTATATCTCACTCAAAATGATAAATTAAAGCTTAGATAGTTATGATGCCAATTATTGATCGAAATATACTTGGTGCGGCGACATCACTTTATTCACTTATTTGGGCAACTATACAATCGGTCAAATAAGTGATGTCTCGGCACCGAGTATATTTTGATTAATAATTGGTATCAGCAAATAACTTGTCGGATAAGAACCCTGACCTTAACCTCTGGGCTGCGCAGCCCCTGTAGTATACACCATGCCCCTGTGCGTAGGTATTATGACTCTTTCCTCACTAAAATAGTTATTTTACCATAAATATAATTAATACTTATCCATATGCGTCTATTTTACATTTAATATGAATATAGTAACATGTTACAACAATAAAACAAGTGGGAATATAATTTGTATGGTCAAAATCGCGAATTGAAAGCGAGAGTTTCATTCATCAAGTGTGAGCCAGCCGGCAACACATCCTCCTCTCTCGAGGCCTGGAGAAAGACTGAGGCCTCTCTCTCTATCTCTCACTCTTTCCCACGCATATACACACAGATGACTACACCCTGAACCCGGCTTTCTAATGTTTGGACGAAAATATACCAAAGAATAAGGAAATAACAGGGAAAATAGGTGATAATTGAAGGGGGGGAAGGAGGGGATGTGGAGTGATATGTGGCATGGCCGAGGAAAAAAAAAACAAAAAAAACTTTCAAGTGCTACTGGGGCCTTTTAAAAGTTGTTTTTTAGGCCTAGGATCTTAAGAGTCTCCCCGCAGTCGCCCAGTAAAACCTCTTAACCTCTTAAGTGCGCATGGGGATAATTAGACACCTCTGCCTGTGTGCATGTATTTGAGCTGTTTCCATCACTAAAATATTCATTTTACCATAAATAGCATTAATACTTATCCATACGCGCCTATTATGGGTTGATTATAAAGGTAATAACCTGTTACAACAATAAAACAAGTGAAAACAGCGTTTGGATGGTCAAAATCGGAGATACAGGCCGCGAGTTATATAATGTATGGGTGAGGCAACCTGCTTTGCCGCCAATTTCCCCCAAGGCCACTGAGACACAGTCGATCGATACTCTCTCTCTCTCTCTTGCACTCGCTTGCTAACAGTGATGATAATGCGCTGCTTGCAACTCGCTAATGTTAGCACGAAAATATACCTCAGAATAAGGGAATAACAGGGAAAATAGGTGATAACTGAAGGAGGGGAGGAAAGTGGGGAAGGAGGGGAGGTAGAGGAGTGATATTTTGCATGGCCCAGGGGCAAAAAAAAACAAAAATATATATATATATATATATATTTTTTTTTCGATGTTTAACCCCTCAAACCCGGAAGGGCTCTTGAACGCCCATTGCTTGCGTGCGTGCTTTCGAATGCCGCGCGTACATTTTTGGTATCATGGGACGGTAGGTGGCGCCACCCGGCGTAAACGACGCCACAACAACAGTATCTACCCCGACGCCATCATGGACAGTATGCCAAATAGTGATTCCGCTGTATCCGATACCGTGCTTCCTACGACGCCCTTGCTAGTTCGTCGCGCCTTACCCCGACGCCATCGCCTAAATGTGTTATCTCCCGGAGGTATTGAGACGAGATTGAGACTATATGAGCGTGCTGATGCCAAGTATAGTGTTGATGATATAGTCAGTGACGACTCCAGTAACTATAAGTCGAGTGATTATGGCCATGAGAGTGAGAAAGAAGAGCAATTCCTGGGATTTGCGAAGAACATGACAGTGATGAGAGTGATGAAGGTGATGTACCAGTTGTTGAGGAAGCTGGTTTACCTAAAGACAGTGAACTTGAGAGAGTGAGTGAGTGGGAGAGTTCAAGGTCACTCACCAAATTTCGCATAAGTGACACGACTCCAAGCCCTTCCCCAGGTAAATCGCCTTTCAAGCTACACTTGTATAAGCAGAAAATACTTGAGAAGGCGGCCGCGGCAGCTAGGGAACAAGCAAAAATACTTGGTGAGGATGAGGCTGTGAGTGAGGGTGAGCGTGGTGACCCTTCTCGTCCGCCATTGTCTCCCTTATCTACCCACGCCACCCAAGATGACCCGGATGCCCCGCATTCTTCCCCACCACCCCCACCATTGCCAAGGGTTGAGGACCCCCCACTTTCGGTCTATTTGCCTCCTAGGTCCCCCGACAGGAGACATACTGCTGCCGAAAAGGGGAAAGGTAGGAAATATACCAAAAAAATTAAGAAAAGTAAGAGAGTTTTGTTCGAGGCTCCCGCGGCGTCCACCCCTGACGGCCCCAGCCATACGTCCCCGCAACTTTCCCCACCTCTCCCGCCTTCAACATGTCTTCCTGAAGAAGTCTTTGAGCTCGCATCACCAATACCTGGGCCTAGTGACAGTGAAACATTGCTTTCTGTCACTCGTCGCAGGCCAAGGAGCCCAGGACCTCGGGGGGACACAGCCTCACCTGCCACTCCTTCCCCACCTCGCCCACCCGCACGCCGCCCACGCATCACTGGTTCCCCGCCAGATTATGTGGGGGCCACTGATGATGAAGGGCACCTCTCTGAAGACTCTGGCCATGATTACATAGGTCCACCGTCAGGGCAAGATGACCACTCTGACGATGACTATATGGACATCGACGACCCTCGACCCATCCGCTTGGCCCGGTGTCGTGCTGCCCGTCGTGCTGGCCGCCGCCCTGGCCGACGCCCTCGCCGCCCTAGGGCGCGCGCCTCCCGAGTTGGCCGTGGGCGTGCTGGGACACCAGCTGGAGCTCCTCGTCAGCGTAGACAAGACCCATTCTACGTTTTTCAGTGGCAAGACGTAGTTGATGGGGATGGATACAACCCTGATGTGCCAGCTTTTGATGAGGTACTGGAGGGTTCAGGCATTACCCCCAATTTTCCTGCAGGCCCCAATGCTCCACCACACAAACTATTTGAGGCCTTCTTTGATGAGGAGGTGGTAGGCTATGTTGTCAAAGAGACAAATAAGCAGCACCAATTCCAGGTCCACTTTTTGGGCAAGGTGACCAAGGGCCACATGAGGCAGTGGACCCCAGTGACTCATAAAGAGTTCATGGTGTTCCTGGCACTCACCATGCTAATGCCTCATGTCAAGAAGCATAGGTTGCCTGACTATTGGATCACCAATGATCTGATATCCACCCCTGCCTTCGGGAAATATATGTCTCGCGACCGGTACCTTGATATCCTCGCAGCGCTCCATCTTGTCACCAACACCGACGTCCACCTCGGTGACAAGCTGTGGAAGATTAGGACGTTATACGAGATGATGCGAGAACGCTTCACCTCCTACTTCAAGCCCTTCCGCAAGGTCGTCATTGACGAGTCTCTTGTGCTGTTCCGGGGAAAACTCAGCTTCCGGCAGTACATCCCCTCAAAAAGACATCGCTTTGGCATAAAATTCTTTGTGCTGTGCGACTGCCAAACTGGCTATGTCCTGGACTTCCTGGTCTACAGCGGGAAGGAAGGGGACTTGCTTGTGGACCCCCTCATTGGCTTTGGCGGAGCAGTGGTGCAAGCCATGATGGACCGCTACTTTCACAAGAATCACATCCTCTACACGGACAATTATTACACGTCCCCCACTCTCTCACAGTACCTGCATGAGCGCAAGACGGGGACTGTAGGCACAGTACGAGGGAAAAGGAAGGGCATGCCACCTTTCCCTCCAAAGACCAAAAAAGGTGATGTGTTCAAGAAGAAGTCGGGGCCCATTCTGGCTATCCACTGGCACGACCAGCGGAAGGTCAACCTCCTGACCACCATCCACAAGGGGGAAATGATGGAGACTGGCAAGGTGGATCGCCGCACCCAGGCCAGGGTGACCAAGCCCGATGCTGTCCTGGACTACAAAATCAACATGAGGCTGGTGGACAAGTCCGACATGCAGATAGGCTTCATTGACTGCCTGCGTACCTCGTGCAGATGGTACAAAAAGTTCTTTCTGCATATGGTGGACATGTCAGTTCTGAATGCCTACAACATATACAAGCTTCGGAATGTGAACACACCCATGAAGTTCAATAGCCTGCGGAGGTTCCAAAAGCAGGTGTTGACGGAGCTCCTGGAGAAGTATGCTACGCCACAGAGGGCAGTGGCACATCCTGGGCCCGCCGTTATTGACCGCTTGCAGTGTGCTCAATACTTGATTAGGCACAGGCTTGGTTCCCTGCCTCAGAATGAATCAGGAAGAACACAGCAGAAGCGGTGCCATGTCTGCTACAACAGCAGGGTGAGGCCGAGGCCAGGTAAAAAGTCAACCATGGAGTGTGTGGAGTGCAAGGTGGCACTCTGTGCTTTAGAGTGCTTCTTTGATTACCACTCCAAGCTGGAGTTCTAATAATCTTAGTGAAAGTGCCAAAGATAATGACAATATGTACAGTATATATATAGGCAAAAAGTGGAAGTAAACCAATTTATTGTTATACAAAAGTCATGTATTATGAAAACATTTATACAAATACAATTACACCATAATAATATGTGAAAGTGACACATATGTATATACCAAGTGACATTCATATGATTAGAACCTATAGAAATATAGAAATCAGTGAAAAAAGACACAATAAATTGTATATAAAACGTTTACAAATCATATAACTAAGTGAAAGTGACACAAGACCTAATATTTGATGGCCAAAGTATAATAAACACCTGTGATAACGAATAATCAGTGCCTAATACAACAATAACCTACCTCAATTACTAATAAAATGTACGGTATCGAGTGAAAATGAGCATTATCAGTGACAGTGACACTCTCTAAAGCATATTTGTCAAAGTGAAAGTGACACAAGACCTAATATTTGATGGCCAAAGTATAATAAACACCTGTGATAACGAATAATCAGTGCCTAATACAACAATAACCTACCTCAATTACTAATAAAATGTACGGTATCGAGTGAAAATGAGCATTATCAGTGAGTGACACTCTCTAAAGCATATTTGTCAAAGTGAAAGTGACACAAGACCTAATATTTGATGGCCAAAGTATAATAAACACCTGTGATAACGAATAATCAGTGCCTAATACAACAATAACCTACCTCAATTACTAATAAAATGTACGGTATCGAGTGAAAATTAGCAATATCAGTGACAGTGATACCCTAATAAACATATTTTTATATAATTGGCCTCAAAATAACTAGAAAATATCAAATAAACATCACATTCTCAATATCAAACACTAAAATCGTCTAAGGGAGATAAATACTTTGGCGCGACAAGCGGCTAGGTGCGTCGTAGCCATGGCCGGGGCGACGCGTCCGAACGCGGGAAGAATTTGCCGCCGAAAAGCACTCATCTTCCCGCGCTCACCATTATGCAACCAGAGGGGCTAGAGACCTCTACTCAACGCCATTCGACAGAGGAAGGTTTGTGGAACATTATTCTTTTTTATTCACAACATTGCATGCCATATTCATTGACTTACAGAGTAGGTAACATAGGCCAAAGATCGTCAAAACACCCGGTACCGCAGCACAGTCGCAAGCTATAGCCCCCGGGGCTGGAGGGTTAAAGTTGATTTTTTGTTCTCTGATTCTTAAGAGTCTTCCCGCAGTCCGCCGGGGGAACTCTTAAGTCTTCCCGCAGTTCCCGGGTTAAGAGTCTCCCCGCAGCTGCCGGGTTAACTGACCTTATGTACCTGACCTCATATAACTGACCTCATATATCCGTTAAACTTGAGTCTCCAGCACCTCATGGGGTCAACGGGGGTCAAGGTAAGCCCCGCCCCCCGCCACCCCTCGCTGCTCACGTTGACCTGGTTGGTGTCGGGTTGGTCTGAAAGGTCAAAGGGAAGGAAATAAGGTCACAGGATTGAAATAAGGTCAAGGGAGTGAAATAAGGTTAAGGGAATATAAATAAGGTCAAAGGAATCAAATAAGGTCAAGGGCATCATATAAGATCAACGTCTTAAAATCTGAAAACTAATAGGGCTAAACATGAGGGAGAAGGGGGCCCAGAAAAATGCCCATCTCCCCTTAACTGATACCAACCATTACTCCACAGCTTGTTGTTGTTATTGTTGTTGTTGTTCCCCAAGCTGCCTGGCCGAAAAGCCCCAAGGCCCCGAGCAAGGCCAAGGCCATAACCGAGCGCCCCCACAGAACCCTCCCCGTCGACCACAATAAAGCCTGGGTGACCGAAGCCACTCCATGGCGGGGAGCTGAGGAGGGTGCGGAAATGCCCGGGAAACCATAGCCCCACCCAGGGCCCTGTGTCCCTCAGCAATTATGAAGAGAAAGTTGAGGGGCAAGGGAAAAATGTGACGCTTTGGCTTCCAATCTTGGTAGATTGGGAGGTCAATCCACGTTAGAGACGCCGTCACTTGAGATCTAGAAAATATATAAGTAAAAGGAACAGTCAGAGTAAGCTATGGATATGGCAGAGATTGCTCAGTTCTCACTCTGATAGACCAGCCCATCACCACATGACTAGAACCCAATCCTCTCAGCATCAGCTAGGAAAGGCCCTAGAAAGCCGCCTTTGGCGGGGGGATAGCTCCCCTATTTCAACCCTTTTCGGGGTTGGACACCCGCCCACTCCACTCCACAGCTTGTTATCAGTATTTATTATCTTCCTATCTACATTCCTATCTCTATCGCTTGCCGGGATAAAAAGTGACACCTGAATGGGGTGAACATTTTAATAATCACCATGGTAATGGGGTGAAACGTCGCCAAATCACGAAACCGATGAAGTCCAAATATCCAACCCTCTGATAAAGTACAGTGACTCAGCCTCCCTTACCAATAGGGGCTATACAGTACTTAACCCTTTGAGTACTAGTGACGTGTGTCATATCTTATTCTAGCTAGATTTAGACGACATTATGCAGCTTAGGAAGGATCTGTGGTAGTTAAAAGGGTCGGTTGAGATAGTTTGAACCCTTATTATTACTAGAGGTCCTTCCTAAGCAGCATAAAATTGTCTAATAGTTGCCAGAATATGATGAAAAGGACGTCCCTGGTACTGAATGGGTTAAAGGGGAGGTAGATGCTTTTTTTCCTTCATGTTGTTGTTCCCCAGGCTGTCTGATCCAACAGCCCCAAGGTTTCGAGCAAGGCCAAGGCCATAACTGAGCGCCATCACAAAACCCTCCCTGCTTACCACTAAGAAAGCCAAAGTGACCAAAGCCACTCCCATCTGCCTAGCAAGTAAGGTTATTTGAGGGGGGATGGGCAACAACAACTTACTAGGCAGAGTGTAGACTGTGCCGTGACTGTCCCTGACATAGAGGAAGACTGTGGCTCGGCGATGTGTGAGGCGGGAGATCTTAGCCACCACCACTCGGCCAGACCTGTCCACTCCGTTTATACACATCTCATCCTCGTGCTGTACAGTACAAAAAGTCATATTGAGATTTAGACATACAGTATAAGATAAATTGACTAATTCCTTGAACATGACTATACAGTAGTGCATTATTATATGTAAGTAAATAGACGAGAGAGGCCCGGATCGAGCCACAAGGACTTTACAAGCAGTGGAGGAGGAGGAGAGGGTACTGTAGGATCTATCTATCTATCTATATGCTCAGGCCCAATCCCCGTTTTGGGGGTAGCCGACTCAAGACAGAGCAGGAACAGGGAAAACACAAAAACAACATAAAACAACAAATAAACACAGATAAAAAGCACAAACTCACACACATCCAGGTCACCCAGGAGAAGACCCAGAGACCAGGGTCACCAAGGTCGCTCCAGCACTCCCCCGGCCCCCGACCACCCGGAGAGGTTCCGATCTCGGCAGGCAGACATGCAGCGGAGCCAAAGCCACTAGCCCTCCCACCAGGATACGCACATGTTTACTCATTCCTCCCTCCCGCTAGCAGGCTAGCAGCCCTGACGTTGTTTATCTGACTATATTCTTTACAAAAACATTCTCTACACCTACTTTCTGGTTCCTATTTCTTCATATATGTCTTGAGCTTCAATGCTATGCCCATGTGCCACAATAATATTGCTTTCTATGGGAGATATTAGGGATATTACGAAAATCCTCCTCTTCTCATCTCATCTACCGCCACACCCTCGCTAGTTACCTATGCGCACCAGCTACATCAACTTCTGACCACAACCATATAATTTTAGAGAAGAATGATAATTATGTTGGGATGTGGGAATGCGTTTCCAACACGTTCATGCACTTATAGAGTTTTCCCATGCTAGAATAAGGAGGGCTATAGAAAAAATGAACAGAAGTAAGTCCCCGGGACCGGATGGGATACATCCAAGAATCATAAAGGAAGGAGGTGAGATGTTAGTAGAGCCATTAAAATTTTTATTTGAGGTATCTTTTAATACAGGACAAATCCCGACGGACTGGAGAGAGGCGAACATAACAGCTATATTTAAGAAGGGAAAGAGAAATGACCCAGGAAATTATAGACCAGTCAGTTTGACAAGTGTTGTGTGTAAACTAATGGAAACGGTAATTAGAGAAGGAATAAATGGAGCATATGAAATCAAACCAACTTTTCAGTGGGAGACAGTTCGGATTCTTGCCGGGGAGGTCGACGGTACTACAGCTAATTAAGGTGGTAGATGATTGGATGCAAACTCTGGAGGGTGGTGATGTAATAAACGTGGTATATTGCGATTTTTTGAAGGCCTTCGATAAGGTCCCACATAAAAGGTTAATAGAGAAAGTTAGAAGCTATAGTATATGGGAGAAATGTGTGAAATGGATAGAAGCCTTCCTGAAAGATCAGAGACAGAGGGTACTGGTGAATGGAATAGGCTCGGGGTGGAGGGAAATTACAAATTACAAGTGGGGTACCTCAGGGATCTGTGTTGGGATCACTACTGTTCGTTATATTTATCAACGACTTACCTGAAGTTATAACCAATGGAAGTGAGATATACCTGTATGCGGATGACACTAAGCTGTATAGAAGAGTGAAGAGTAAGGAAGATGTGGGTTTGCTTCAAGATGTGGAGGGCATGAAGGGATGGTCTGAACATTGGTTAATGCCTTTTCATCCAAAAAAATGCAAGTACATGCGGATTGGGACTAGCAAGATAGACAAGGTAGGATACAGCATGTATGAAGCGATGGAGGAAGTGAATGCAGAAAAGGATATAGGAGTAGTGATAGGCAATAAGTTAAATTTCTCAGAACATTTAGCGGAAAAGATAAACAAAGCCAATAGAATTGTAGGGCTGATAAGGAGGACATTTGTGTCACTTGACGAAGAAATATTCAGGAATCTCTATACAGCGCTGGTTAGGCCGCACCTGGAATATGCGAACCAGGTGTGGGCTCCATATATGGTAAAGGATATAGAAGCAGTGGAGAAAGTGCAGAGGAGAGCTAGCAAGCTAGTACCAACGTTGAAGAACGCGGGCTATGAGCAGAGGTTGAGGACACTGGGACTTCCGCCACTGGCATATAGGAGAAAGAGAGGGGATATGATAGAGATTTTTAAGATAGTGTCAGGAAAGTATGATGAGGATGTGTGTGAAGGTATCTTCTTGATGCGGGAGGGAACAAGAACGAGAGGACACTCTAAGAAAATTTACAAAGAAAGAAATAGGCTTGAAAAGGCAAAGAACTCATTTTGTGATAGAGTGGTAAATGAGTGGAACGCGCTGCCCGAGTATGTAGTAGATTCCGAATCAATAAGGAAGTTTGAAAGTAATCTTGATAAAGCATGGGGAAGACAAGATTTGAAGTTTGATTATAAAGCAAAAATACAGAATAGTAAAAATGTTGCGTCTGCTGCAACCGCCGCCAACACAGTGAACGACCGCAGTAGTGCAAGTACTGGCACTGAGCTGGATACACAGGCCTAGTTTGCCTTTTTCCAGAGGATCTACTGTAAGAAACTGTAAGAAACTGTTTACATTGTGTTTTGCAAGTTGTATTTTTGGTGGGATTCACGCAACTGAGAAGGGTCCCTTCAATGCTATTTTCGTACTTCATGGGTTACCGGTAGCCTTTTGTTTTACAGAGCTAAAATTATTTGAAAAACTAAAAAAATCATGAAAATGCCCACTCATGGGGTACTATAAAATATGCAAAATCACCTATGTTTTCTCTTGTCAAAGTTGTCACTGTCAAGGCCACAAACCAGCTGAAAACAAGAGTTTGGTGTTTCTGTACAGGCCTAAACAGGTATATTTGCCCACTTTTTTCTTTTCTTAATCCTTTGTTAGAGCGAGTTAAAAGAAAAGCTGAAAAATCGTGAAAAGCGTCCACTCTGGGCGCATGGGAATTTTCCACAATAGCCGCTGTGGAAGTCTTAAAGAACGCCTGCATGACACATTTCTTTTCAACAACCTGTGGCCTGTGCTTGACACATATATATTTCAGTTTAACTGCCTCTCATGAATGAGAGTTCAT
Organism: Paralithodes platypus; assembly: GCA_032716605.1. Classification (NCBI taxonomy): domain Eukaryota; kingdom Metazoa; phylum Arthropoda; class Malacostraca; order Decapoda; family Lithodidae; genus Paralithodes; species Paralithodes platypus. The sequence goes on along the minus strand of CM064527.1, from coordinate 31,800,746 downwards.
TAACCCCTTCAGTACTGAGTTGTTCTGGTCAAATTATAATCTGGATATTATCAGACGATTCTATCCAGCTTAGGGAGGGCGTGTAGCAATTAAAAGTCTTCAAACTATCTCGATTATCCATTTAAAATACCACGGTTTCCTCCTATGCTGCATAAAATCGTCTAAATATAGATGGACTAACACAAAATACATCTTCGGTAAGGAAGGGGTTAAGTAATTGGTGATAATGAGATCATTAAATTAACACTTTATAAAACAACCACATATATTTTTCTTATCACTACTCACCCTGTCAGTAATAAGAGGTTTGGGTTGTTCCAGGTCCTTCTCTGAGGGGGAGGCTTCAATGCCACAGTCTTGGTAGGAGGCGGTCCAGCTTAAGTCATAGTTGTCCACTCTCTTCTCCTGACTCACTCGTTCCAGATAGAGCTGTACCAGCAGACGGATCCATCGGAACCAGTAGATGGGCCCTCGCCAGCCTGGGGGGAAACACATAGAATTATGTTAAAATTGAATGCTTGTAGGCTATGTAGCAAAAATTGGTATTACTGACTTTGGTTAGGATGTAGTAGTTGGGCGTACCGCCGGCCTTCTTTACACTACTCGGCATGCTCGCGATCATTTTCCTATTTTGAATGCAGTGGGAGACAATAATAGGTTGAGGGGGGCTTTGCCCCTCTCACCCCCCTATGACTTATTGTCATCATCATAGGCCTAGCCTATACCGGTATATTGCCAGCAGCAGCAGGGGGCAAATAATAGAACAAATAGCCGTCAAAATAGACGGGCTGCAGGCCCGCAGCCCCCAGGTAACCAGGTTAGGTTAGGTTAATGAATGACAAAATAGGCTATGTTTTTTTTGTGTGTGGCAACTGGCATATCCTAACATAGGCCTAAGTAATATTGTTGGATAATGGGCAAATAATTTGCCCATTATCCAACAATGTTACTTACGTTAGGATATGCCACGCCGCAAATAGCCTACTAGGCCTAATATCCGATGGTATTGGTAATGCCATATAGGCTAGCCTATAGGAATGAAGTAAGCTGTGCTGCTGCAGCTGCTGTATGGGTCATAAACATTATAATATATGACATGTTTATCGATGTACCTGCATTGGAGACAGATCATCACAGATGCAGCATCCAAGCAGCATCTAAGAGTGGAACCACCTTTTATTTCATGTAGTTAATAGACCCACTCTTGATTCATTTAGGCTAGATCTAGGAGACTAGGAATCTAGGATCACCAATCATTACATCCCTAATCCTGTCCCCAACCACTAGTCCTAAAGCACATATCAATGTTATCATGCAGCCCGAGAGCGGCCCTCTGCCGCTCTGCGGCCCTGCGGGTCCCTCACTGTAAACGTTTCTCCTCCCTCGACATTTTATCATACTTCACCGCCCTCCCTACTGGGCTAATAGCCTAGCCTAGGCCTAGGCCTATTCCTTAAATAACCTTAGTGTGGCACAACATATATAATAATAACATACCTTAGTGACGTAGGTGTTATAATATATCACTATACTTCAGTTTGTAGGACATAACGTATCTCAATCCCGGGAAAAACACAATTATTTACGGAGCTCCAGGCCGACTGCCATACCCCCATGCTACTTCTTCTTCTTCTTCTTCTTCTTTTGAACCCGCCCGCAGACCGTGCAGATCCGCAGGGCTGACCTTTGTATCGGTACTGGCTCAGAAACGTTAGTAGGAGGGAAAGTTTAGAGTAGAAGGATAGTTTAAGAGACAGTTTTTGTTTTGTTTGTATAAACCCCCCCTCACTTCCTCCCCCCTCCCCCTCACCTCCCTCACTCATTTCTCTTCCTCCACATTTTCTCCAATATCCTCTTCATCATCTCCATGTCTTGTGTTTCCATCTCCTGTGTTAACCCCAATAGCGCCCCCACCCCTCTATCTTCCCTCTGCTTAATCTCCTCCCACCCCCTCTCCCCAACTCTATTCCTCATGTACCTCTCCAACTCCTCTCTCTCCTCATTATATCTTGTACACTCGGTTACTATGTGTTCTACATCCTCCACTATTGGATCCCCTCCCATTTCACATTGACTGCAGTGCGGTCCCACTCCATTCCATCTCCTTGTTCTCTCATTTGTTTCTAGCGATCCTGTTCTTGCTTTAAATAGGAGTTTCGATCCCCATCCCCCATCATAGTACAGTTCTCTAGCTGGTTTTTCCTTCTCTCTATAATATGCCAGCGTGGCTTTATGTTCTACCCCCTCCCTCCATCTTCTTCTCCCCTCCTCCTTTATCCCCTTCTCTATCTCTCTGACACATCCCCTCCCATTCTCTAGTATGACCCACTCCCCTCTCTCATTTCTTTTTCTAAATTCCCCCCCCACCCGGTCCTGTTTTATATTTATCCTCCCCCCCCAATCTTTTTTTGCACTCTCTGTTCCATTTACTTTGCTCACTCGCCCATCTGTATACCTTCCCCGGCCACCTATCTTCCTCCATCCCCTCTAGTCTCACTTTGTACTTCCCTTTCGCTTTCCCAATCCTTTCCTCAAACGTACTCCACCCCATCTCCCCTCGGATTGCTTCTTGAGCTACGTATTTATTTGCCCCCAATCCTGTCCTCCCGATTTTATTCTGTATCGTTTCTAATTTCTTCGTTTCCGCCTCTGTTGTTCCTACCGCCTCTAAGCCGTACATTATTGCAGGTACTCCCAATCCTTTCCACAGCCCTCGCACTATTTCATAGCTATTCGCTCTTAGCCTTGTCGCGCTCCATAGTCTTCCATTCCATTGTTGCATTTGTCCCACCTTTTCACTTTTCGCCTTCTCAAACCCTTTCTCCGTGATCGTTACCCCCAGATATTTATACTCCCTTGTCTTCTTCATTCTGTTTCCTTCCAGTGTCCATTCCTCTTCTTCTTGAAGCTCTCCATTCATTTTCATCACCTGGCTCTTTTCTTTACTAAATCTTACTTCAAGTTCCTCCCCGAATCTCGTTGCTTCCTCTAGTAGTCTCTGCAACCCTCCTCCCGTTTCTGCCATCAGAACTACGTCGTCAGCAAACAGCAGTACCCCCAGTCTTTCTTTGTTTATCTGAATCCCCTCCCCAACTCTTTTTATCCTCTGTGTCATTTCTTCCATATATAACGCAAATAATAACGGCGATAATACGCACCCCTGCCTTACCCCCCTCTTGCTTTCTACCCATCCCGTTTCTATATTTCCTAGCGCGTACTTCGCTTTTGTTCCTTGGTACATCGATGTTATGATGTTTATATACTTTTCTGGTATTCCACTCCTTGCCATTATTTTCCATAGCAGTTCCCTGTTTACTCTATCATAGGCTTTTTCTCTATCCAGGAATGCACAGTAACCCATTTTTTTCTCTCTTTTCATTTTCCCCATCACTTTCTGCTCAGTATATAGATATTATCTGTCCCCCTCCTATCTCTTCTGAACCCATTCTGCTCATCACTTATTAGCCCGTTTCCCTCTATGGCTCTATTCATCCTTTCCTTCAATATCCCGCAGAAGAGTTTCCCTATTGTGTTTGTCACTGTCACTGGCCTGTAGCTTTTCATTTCCTTCTTACTCTTGTACCCTCCCTTGTGCAATAGTGTTACTCTCGCTTCATTCCATCTTTCTGGTACTCTCTCATTTCCCATTACCTCATTAAACATTTTCTTCAGTCTTCTTGCCATTTCTTCCCCCCCCCCTCTATGTACATTTCATTAGGTATCCCATCCGGGCCGGTCGCCTTTCCCTTTTTTAGTGCTTTGATCCCTCTCCTTACTTCTTCTATTGTGAGCTCCCTTTCCATTTCCATCTTATCCTGTTCTGGTAGCCTTCTCTCTCTCATTTCCAAGTTCCATTCCCTCTCCTCCCCTTGTTCATTTACTCCCCCTATTTCCTCCCAGTATCGCTTTATTTCAATCTTTATTTCTTCTTCTGTCTTTATTATTCTATCTCCCACTATTAGTTCCACGCTTTCTTCCTCTCTACCGGTCTCACCTCTTAACATCCTATACCACTCCTTTTGGCCCTCTTTCCCCTTGCTTCTGATCTTTTCTACTTCTTCTTTCTCGTGTTTTATCATTGCCTCTTGTATTAGTATTTTTACCTTCTTCCTTTTCTCCTCGTATACTTGTACCGCTTGTCTTTCTTCTCGTTCCCTCTCTCCGCCTTCCCTCCTATTTCTCTCTATCATCCTTCTCCTTTCTCTGTTCGCATCCCTTCTTTCACTTCTTGCTTGTTTTATTTCCCCATTCCACCAGGGTTTTTGTTTTCTTTTTCCTGTCCATCTTCTTATTCTTCCTATACTCCTTTCTGCCGCTCTATTTATGTCCATCATCAACTCTCCATCCATTTCCTCTACGCTCCCCTCTCTTCTTTCCCTTATTTCTTCCATGTAACCTCTGTACTCTACCCATCTTTCACTTTTTAGATTCCATTTATTAATCCTCCATCTCGTGCTTCCTTTGCTTTTCCATTCCTTTGTGTAGTTTATCACCATGAGTCTGTGGTCGCTTTGTATCCCTACTTCATTTTCTTCATCTATCCACATGTTTTGGATCTCTTCCCTTGCTCTTCCATTCGCTAGTATGAAGTCTATCGCCGATCTTTGTCCTTCTCCGTGTCTTATCCATGTCGCCTTCCCCTCTCCCATTGTTTGGTTCAGTATTTCCATGTCATTTTCTTCCGCAAATTGGATCAAGGCTTCTCCATTTCCATTTATCCTCTCCCCTAATATCCCTATATGTGCATTCATGTCTCCCATTATAATTATCTCCTCTTCCTCCCTACCCCTTATCATTTCCTGTATTCCTTGGTACTTGATTCTGTTTTCTTCCCGTTCCCTTCTCCCCCCTTCCACCGTGAAGTACCCTATTATTGCTGTTATTTTTTCTTCCCTTCCATTATTCATCCTCGCTAGTGTCACTCCCATTATATCCTCCATTTCCTTTGATTCTCCACCCTTAAGTTTCTCTATTTTCCATTTTGAGTTGTTCCTAATCATTAACCCTACCCCTCCCCCTTTCTTTTCTGATTTCTCCCTCCCTCTCCCAATGAGCGTATATTTATCCCCTTCCCATTTTGTCTCTCCCCTAAGGTGTGTTTCTGTTATTCCTATCATTTCCATTTCCCACTCACTCCATACCTCTTCAATGTCTTGTATTTTCCCTCTATTTATCCCATTTATGTTTACACATCCTATTTTTATTCCTCGGTATACATTATCCACCTCCCCCCGCTCTTTCCCTTTGTTCTTCTTCCCTTTTTTTCCCTTGTTCTTCTGCTTTCTCTTCCTTTCTCTTATTTCTCTTTCTTCCCCTCCTCCTCCTTCTTTCTCTCCCACCGTTCTTTCTCTCCCATGTCTAAGTTTCCCTCTACTTCCTTTCCAATCTTCTTCTCATTTCCCTCTCGCTTTTCTTTCTTTCTCTTTTCTTTTTTCTCATCCTCCCTTTCTCCTCCCACTTCCTCTCTTCTCCCCTTCCTTCACCTTTCTGTGTTCTTTAGCCACTCTTTCCTCTGCTCCTCACTTTCTTCTATTGCTCTCCTAATCTTTCCCCCTACAGTCCATTTCCCCTTTTCAGACAGGTGTATTCCATCCCTCGCAAAATCTCCTGGGCTCAGCTTGTAGTCTGGGTCGATGTATCCTACTCCTGCTTCATCCCTTGCCCATAGCCTTTTTGTTCATTTCTCCGATATCCCTCTGTATTCTCTCATTTGACATCTTTCTCTCTTTCTCGTATTGCCCCGTTTTCCCTTCCCTTGGCCTTTCTATAATTCCCACCACCCATATCATTACCATTGGGTTGGTTTCTTTGAAGTTTTTTATTCCTTCCATTACTGCTCCTACCGTTCCTTCTGCTCCTTTCCCCTCTAGCCCATTTCCTCCCCCCTGTATCACTATAGTTCCACCTTCCCTCTTGTCCATTTCTGTATTCCTCAAACCTCGCATTATTCTTTCTATATTCGCCCCTGGGAGGCTTATCACACTTCTCCCTCTCTTTTCCTTGCCCATCAGTTCCTCCTCCATCCATCTTATCGTGCTGTCCCCTATCAGTAGTACCCGGTCCTCTCTATCATCCCTTCTCCATCCCCTTTGTTCCACCCTTCTGTCTGTTCCCCTTTCTCCTTTGTTCCTATCGTCCTGGTACTGGTTATGCATTCTCCCCTTCTTATCCCATCTTTCTCTCCCTTCACTCTGCCCAACCCCATTCTTCCCTTTCCTCTTTTTCTCCCCTGTAACTCTCTGCCCTTCCCTCATTTCTTTCGCTTCCCCTCTGTTTCTTCTCATCCCTTTCACACCCATATCCCTTCTCCACTTGTCTGCCTCCTTCATCCCCTCCACCCCCTTGAGCTTCCCCTGGTCGGGTCTTCTCTGCCCTTGCACTCCCCCGTTCAATCCTTTTTCCCACTTGGTCATTTAGTTCTTTGACTTGATCCCTTAACTCTTTCCTCTCCGCCATCATGCTAACTCTCTCAGTTTCCCATTCCTTTTCCATCTCCCTATGGCCATCTCTCTCCATTTTTCCATGCCTTCTCCATTTCCTCTACCCTTTTCCTCCATCTCTTTTCCTCATTTGCCGCTGCGATTTCCCCTTGTCCTATGCCCTGTTTTAGGCCCCATACCCTCTCTTCATTTTCCTTTCTCTGCATGTTTAGTTTCTCCTTAATTTTCTCCATTTCCTCGCTTATTCTTTCTCTGTCTTCTTTCCACCTCTTTTCTATTTCCTCCCTCCCATTTCGTTCCCTTTCCAGGTTTTCCTCCCCTATTTCCTTTATTTCCTTCATACATTTCAAACATATTAACGTGCACTTTTTTGCTTGCGCTTCCGTTAGGTTTTCCGCTTCCAGCTTTTCCTGCGGCAGCCATCTGTTACAGCTGCCTCCACATAACGCCATGACCTCCCCCTTTTCCCCTCCTTTTTTTCCTTCTCTTCTTCCTCCTCTATCTCCCCCCTAACTACCCTTTCTCCCTTGCCCCCCTTTCCATCTCTCTTCTTTCCTCTTTCCCTTTCTTTCCATTTTTCATCCTCTTCATCCGCGAATGTTATTTTCTTTACCGTTCTTCCACTTCTCCTGACCTGTTTACTTTCCTCATTGTTCATCCCTTCTTCATTTCCTGCCGCCCCACATTCCATTACTGCTCCCTCCTCGCTCCTTCCTCTCTTTTTCTGTTTATTGTCTTTATCCCCCTCTGTTCTTTCCGCCTCCCTTTCGTCCCCTTCCCCCTCCCCCTTCTCCTTTATTTTCTCTCCTCCTGTTCCTCCTTGCTTCTCCTCTTCGTTGTTCTGTTCACCCCCCGCCCCATCCCCTTCCTTTGTTTCCCCTCCTCTCTCTATTCTTTCCTCTTCCCTTTCCATCTCCTGTCGTTCCTTCTCAATCTCTGAATCTATCACCCCTTCCTCCATTTCCTTCTTTTTGCTCTTTCTATTCATATCTCTTCCACCCTGTTCATCCTGTTTTCCTCCCTCCCCCATTCCCTCACCCCCACCATCCCCATTTCCTATTTCCATCTCCCCCGCTATACTGTATCCCCACTTCTATTCTTTCTATCCCCTTCCCCTATATCTACACTGTAGATTGCATAATGCAGAGAGAAGAAAGAAAATACTTAGAGAGATAGCTGTGTAGATATTTGCCAGCACCGACTGGCCCTCCCTCGTGTCTACTACGCGTTGTAAACGTTTCAGATGGCGTCCCCTGTCCCGCTCCGTCTCCCCCACGCCTTCCCACTTCTTCTTCCTGTATCTCTTCTCCTCGTAGTCCACCCCCTTTCTTCTTCACACTATCTGTTCTTTGTCCTTACTCTCACTTCCCACCACTTTTATAAGTCCTTGGGTTATGAATTTCCCTCGATGCTTCCAGATTTATCGGGACACTCTCAGAGTCGACCACCCGCCATCAGACTCAAACTCAATCAGATCAGATCAGATGTTGTTCGGGAAGTAATGCCTTAACAACGGCACTTCCCTGAGAGGTTCTTGTAATTTTCCTTTTGTGACGTGCTGGTGCCATTATAAAGGCTTATCCCCCAATACCTCTCAGTTTCACCTGACCTATGTTATATAATTATGTATTATATTGTATTTTTATTTGTTGCATTATAATATATTTCTTCGTACTCCAGCTCCTTCATTTTCTTGGCTCTTGCTCTCCAAATCCCATATAACATCCTCTTCACTCTCTCCTGGTTTTCTTCTTTGACTGCCACATGTGTTTGTAAATTTCATTAATCGATTTTAGGAGTATAGTTGGTTGCTGGAAGGAACATAATAATTGAACAGTAGATTTCCAATAACTTGATTTCCTTCCTCGACGTATGGTTGTTGTAGCGCAGGCTCCTTTACTCTCTCCTCTATATATAGCCTACATATATGACTCCCTGCCTAGGCAAACTCTTTCGTCTCTGTCTATCCTCTAACATCTTCCCTTCATGCTGGAAGTTTGCTCACATTCAACCTGTCCCAAAGAAGGGTGACCGCTCTCAACCCTCCAACTATCGTCCAATTGCTCTTATCTCTTCGTCTTTCTAAAGTTTTTGAAACTATTCTTGCTTCCAAATTTCTTAAGCATTTCTCTTCTCATAATCTGCTCTCAGATCGCCAGTATGGCTTCCTTAAGGGTCGCTCTTTTTTTTTTTTTTTTTTTTTTTTCTATATTCCAACTACTCCCTCTCGGGCATAGGCTGAGAGCCTGTACATTCCACCGCTCAACACGGTGAAGCCCGTGAGGTCTTGTTCCAGTCTGGGGAGTGAGACATGTGAAGCATCCATCATGGCTCGAAGGAGCTCCATCTCTGAAGCGGCTGGTTGCTCCGCTCAAGTGCTTCACCGTCTCACCCTCCAGACTCAGACCCTCACTCTCAGAACGCCACCTATTGAGCAGTGAACTCACTAGGCATTGTCCCCCTGTAACATATTTTGAATATGGGAATATTCATACAGTGTTATTTAATCAGGGAACAATGAGGGTATTTTTTTGGCATTTCGGTGGGCTTTGTGGTAATGCACTGATACTAGGTACAGCACAAATTCAATCACAATAATATCTTCCCATTGACATATCGGGATTTGAACCCGGGTCCATTGGATTACCAATCCAGTGGCATGACCACTCCACCACACCTCCCCTCTACTGGTGATCTTCTTTCATATCTTACTAACTCTTGGTCATCCTCCTTTCGGGACTTCGGTGAGACTTTTTCTATTGCACTAGACATATCGAAAGCCTTCGATAGAGTCTGGCATAAATCTTTAATTTCTAAACTACCCTCCTTCGGTTTCTATCCCTCCATCTGTGCCTTTGTCTCTAATTTCCTTTCCGGCCGTTCCATAGCTGCGGTTGTGGACGACCATTGTTCACTTCCTCACCCTATAAACTCCGGTGTTCCTCAGGGCTCTGTCCTATCTCCTATTCTCTTTCTAATTTTTTATAAATGATCTCCTTAACTGTACCTTAATTCCCATCCATTCATACGCAGACGACTCAACCTTACACTACTCCAATAGTTTTTCAGAACGCCCCAGCCAGCAGTCCCTCAACGACAAACGTAATGAAGCCATAGAACTCTTAAATTCTGATCTAAATACTATTTCCAATTGGGGCAGAGAAACCTTGTTAACTTTAATGCTTCCAAAACCCAATTTCTCCATCTATCTACCCGTCAGGATCTCCCAGCGGACTATCCCTTATTCTTCAACAATACAAAAATCAACCCTTCATCTTCTCTCAATATTCTTGGTGTCTCTTTTTCTTCTGCTCTCATTTGGAAGGACCATATTACCAGTCTTGCTAAGGCAGCCTCCCAGAAGCTGGGTGTGCTCAACCCCCCTTAGGGGGTTCTTTTCCCCTGCACAGCTTCTTGCTCTGTACAGGGGCATAGTGTGCCCTTGTATTGAGTATTGTTCACATGTGTGGGGAGGTTCCTCTCACACCGCTCTCCTAGACAAAGTTGAAAGGAAGGCCTTTCGTATCATTAACTCCCGTCCACTCACCAACTCTCTGCAATCTCTCTCTCTCCGCCGCAATGTTGCATCTCTCTCGCTATTCTATCGCTACTATAATAATCAGTGTTCCTCAGAGCTATCCCAGTGCATACCACCTCCTTTACGTAGGGCACGTGGTACCCGTCTTGCAACTCAATCCCACCCCTACTCTGTGCAACTCTCCAACCCAAGAGTGAAACGTTACTCTCAAACTTTCTTCTACTCAACATCTGAGCTCTGGAACTCTCTCCCAGAATCAGTCTTTCCCTCTTCCTATGACTTAAATTGCTTCAAGCTCCGTGTGTCCAGGCATTTTGGCTCGAACGTCCCTTGATTTTGGCCCTGTGGAGTGTTTCAACTATGGGGGAGGCACTCGCTATAGGCAGTTATGCCTTTTGCCTCCCTCAATCACATAGAAAAAAAAAAAAAAAAAAAAAAAAACAGTATATAGGGCACCATAAAATAAAGTGGTTTATATTCTCTACCTCAGCATTACAGTCTAAACAGAGTAGGCATCTTATATCTCCTCCTACATGCCTGTTCCTGCCTATTAAGTTTAAATTGTTTGATCTACACCTATAAAGTATAACTGAAGCTACAACAACAACAACAACAACAACTGAAGCTTCTCGTAAAGTTCTCCTTCTCCTTTTATTTCTGATTTGTGTCAGCCTGTCAGGTCAGTTGAAGGTATTGAGGGATAAGCCTATACAATGGCACCTCGCAGCTACTTGTCTACTTTTCCTATTTTATCTGAAGAGTGTAGAGAGGGGAGAAGGGGCGTTGGAGAGAGATCGACTCGTAGCTACTTTCTATTTTCCTATTTTCTGAAGAGTGTAGAGAGAGGAGAAGGGGTGTTGGAGAGAGAGGAAGCTGTTGGGGTGGTTTTATTATGTGTGTTATTAGTCTGTACTGTGTTTGATTCAGTTGATCATCTGCGACTTGCGGAAGCTATAGGCCTTTTCAACGGCCCATCCCGAATTTTCTTGCTTTGGTTATTTTAGTTGTCTCATGCCTTTAGTACCGAGTGGTACAATCTGGACATTATTTGGCGATTTTATCCAGCTTAGGGAGGACGTGTAGCAATTAAAAGTCTTCAAACTATCTCACATATCCATTTTAAGTACCATAGTTTCCTCCTTAGGCTAGCTGCATAAAATCGTCTAAATATTGCTGGAATAACACAAAATAGTACATCCTCTGTAAGGAAGGGGTTAAATAGAACCATTTTCAACACCTGTGTTCTTTCTTCTGGCGTCTCTTTGATTTTGTTGTCCTACTTTTCCTTATATACGTTTGCTGGAGTGACCTTGGTGATCCCTGGTCTCTGGGTCTTCTCCTGGGTGACCTAGTGTTTTTGTGTGTTCATTGTTTGTATTGTTGTGTTGTGTTGGGCTCTGTCTCGAGTTGGCCACCCCCAGTAAAACAAATAAAATAAAATAAAAAATGGGGAATGGGCCTGATCAAATAGATAGATAGATAAATACATAGATAGACTTTTCCTTCTGGGGGTAGGAGGCTAGGAATCCTCCTCCCTTTGTAAAATTCAACTACTAGGCTACTCGAGAAAGAGTAGCCTAAGGGGCGAGGGAACGCAAAAGTGGTCCTAGACCCTGAGAATTGGACCTATAAATGTTGTTTCTATTCAGGCTCTGTCTAGAGTTGCGGCCACCTCCATACTACCACTGCATATTTCAATCTATTCCAATCATAGATGTGATTATCTGGTTTAGCATACTTTTATCCAAATAATTGAATGCTACTCTCATCTATCTATCTATCTATCTATATGCTCAGGCCCAATCCCCATGTTGGGGGTAGCCGATTCAAGACAGAGCAAGAACAGGGAAAACACAACTTATACCTATAATGGATACTCTCATACTTGTTATTAATCTATATGTTGCTCCAACTGTGAAGTGCTTCTCAGGGGATAAGTTTTCTTGGATAATCACTCCTAGGTCCTTTTCCATGCTTGCCTTGCTGATTTCCTCATTTCCTAACCAACAGCTTCCATTTGGTCTTCTGCCACTCTTCCCTATTTCTAAGACGTGACACTTTTTAGCATATAATTCCATCTCCCATGTTTTACTCCAGTTATGGATTCTGTCTAGGTCTCCTTGTAGTTCTGCACAACTATTCTAATTGATATTGTGTGTATTATGAGTTTGGTGTGGTGTAGTGGTTAGCAAGAGTGTCAGTTGATCTCAAGGTCCAGGGTTCGAATCCCGGGTGGGTTGTATGAGTTTTTTCTCAAGTGGCATTACTTGATATAAAGATTATATGATTTCCCACGGACTGGGAGCTGCCAATATACTTCACTGGTAGGGGGTATCTTGTGTAAAAATGTCTGTGGGTGGATGGATGTCTACCTAGACAGATCCTGGGTAACAGCTGTTGCCAGGTTGCAAGACCTCTTTTGTGGCCAGTGAGGTGTAGTGGTTAGCACGAGTGCCTGTTGATCCCTAGGTCCAAGGTTCGAATCCCTGGTGAGTTGTATGACATGTTCCTATCTGTACACACCCTATTCAACATCTGACAGACATTAATATAGCATACAGTGAGCAAAACGTTATGACAGCGGCGACACGACTTATTTGGCCAACTGTACAATAAACGATGACAGCAGGCTGGTTACGGAATAGGGTAACAGTAATAAGCCAGTATCACACCAGAGCTTTTATAGTCAACATTCGATCATCAACATTTTTCTGGCAACATTTCTGGGATTATTTGCACTGGAATCGGAAACTAGACGTCTTAAAATCTCGAAACTAATATGCTAAACATGAGGGAGAAGGGGGTCCAGAAAAAGTTTTCCTACCCCTTAAACGTTTGTGTAAGTTTTCTAAGGGCAGGGGGCTAGGAATCCTTCTCCCCTTGTAAAATTCCCCTACTCAACGAGACAGAAAAGGGGGTGAGGGAACGCAAAAGTGGTCCCGGACCATGAGAACAGTAACTTTAAATACCGTTTCTGTTCGAGCTCTGTCCCGTGTCGGCCACCCCCAGCTATGGAGTATGTCCCTGTGTATATAGGCCTAAATACACCTATATATCTATCTGTTTTTTTATTTTCATCCGTAGACCTCCATCAAGCTTAAAATTACACCCCCTTGACCCTCTTTCAAGATAAATTAGTAACTTTTTCGGTAGAACAATGTCCCGGGCAAAGGCCGATTCCTCCTAAATGACAGGGGGACTATCTATACATACATACATACATACATACATACATATAAGTTTTCTCATAATTATTACTTACGTGTGAAGATTGTGAGGTGAAGTATCCAAGCCAGTAGTAGTGTTGTGAGAGTTATGAGTACCCACATCCTGTCTAACTCACTATCTCTCTCTCTCTCACTCCCTCTCCCTTTCTACTACTGTATACACTTTCTAGGTGTTTTCTCCTCTCCTGTTTTGCGGAGGAACCTAATCACACGTCCACTTAGACCGACAGCCAGAAGGTCACTGAGCCTGTTATCTTTGGGTCCAGGGGTATACACAGTCTAAAGTAATGAATGATAGGGTGAATAACCTCTTCTGTACCGGCGACGTCTTTTTATATTCTATTAGTGTTATATTTATACGACTTTGCGCAGTTTAAGAAGGATCTGTGGTGGTAAAATGAGTTAAGTGAGCTCGTTCGAAGCCTGTTAATTGCTGGAGACCCTTTTTTAAACTAAATAAAATCGTATACTAGTAGCTATAATAATAGTAGGAAGCTGTCGCCGGTACAGAAGTGGTTCAGGGGGTAGTGCATGGTTTTTGGTCTATATATTTATTGATTTATTTATTTTTGAGTTTCCTCGCTAGACCTCCATCAAGCTTTAAAAACACCCCCTAGATCCACTTTCAAGATAATTTTGTTCATTTTTCCGGTAGAAATTTTGTTACCGAAAAAAGTACAAATTTATCTTGAAAGAGGGTCAAGGGGGTTTAATTTTAAGCTTGATGGAGGTCTAGGGAGGAAAATTAAAACAAAATATGTATGTATGTATATATGTATGTATGTATATACTCAGGCTTACTGGGGGTGGCCGACTCGAGATAGAGCCTGAACAGAAACAAAATTCAAGGGTTCTAATTCTCAGGGTCCGGGACCACTTTCACGTTCCCTCGCCCCTTAATCTTTCTCGTCGATAAGTAGGGAAAAAAAATGTACTATATAATTATACAGTATATATATATATATATATATATATATATATATATATATATATATATATATATATATATAAATGAGCAAATAAATACGGCCATCCCCCCTCAAGAGACTCAAACTTATCAGTCCAGAAAAGAAAAAAAAAAAAAAAAAAAAAAATAATAATAATAATAATAATAAAATAATAATAATATAATATTAAATAATATAAATGAGGAAATAAGTACACCTACAGTATCTCCCTTTAATAAGAGACACAATCTTATCAGTCTGTCCAGATACCGTTGTTGATAAAGATGATGAGTGTAAGTCAAAACACTCGGTGACAGCTATTATAGATCATGTGTAGAGGTGGCCTTGGCTAGACTCCCCCCAGGGGGTACCTCTATGCCACAGGGTACTGATCACTTGGCTTATAGACGCCATTTTGTTTCTACCTCACGCTTTAGGCTACCCCACTTTTTTTCGCCTCATTTTGTTATCAATATTAAGACCCTTCGTGCCCATCAGGTGTCGATGTTTTCCTGGCGAGCGATAGCGAGCCTTTACTTTTAGAAGGAACCGACCTTCGGCCGAGACATTTTTCTACCAAAAAATGTACAAATTTGTCTTGAAAGGTGGTCTAGGGGGTGTTTTTCTAAGCTTGATGGAGGTCTAGCGAGGAAATTCAAAAATAAATAAATATATAAATGTATAGTCCAAAAACCAAGCAAGCACTACCCCCTTAATATATAGGCATCCTGAGCCCACTCAGAGGTTAGTTTAAAGGGAGGTATTTATTAGTTTGTTCCCTAGACCTCCAGCAAGCTTAAAATTACACCCCCTTGAGTCCCTTTCAAGATTAATTTGTACATTTTTCGGTAGAAAAATGTCCCGGCCGAAGGCCGTTTCCTCTTAAATTACAGGCTCGCTATCGCTCGCCAGGATAACATCGACACCTGAATAGCACGAAAGGTTTTAACATGGGGTGAAAGTTCTTAAAATCGCCAAACTAACGGGGCGAACGTTTTATAATATCAAAAGCAATTGGGATAAACATAAGGGAGAAAGGGGTCCAGAAAAAAATTCCTCAAGTGGAGATCTCCCCTTAACCCCTTCTGTACCGGCGACGTCCTTTTAGCTTTATTCTGGCTACTATTAGACGGTTTCCTTTAATTTAAAAAGGGCTTCCAGCAGTTAAGAGGCTTAATCAAACTATGTCACTTAACCCATTTTCCTACCACAGATCCTTCTTAACCTGCACAAATTCCTCTAATTATAGGTAGAAAAAAACTGCACAAATTCCTCTAATTATAGGTAGAAAAAAACTGCACAAATTCCTCTAATTATAGGTAGAAAAAAACTGCACAAATTCCTCTAATTATAGGTAGAAAAAAACTGCACAAATTCCTCTAATTATAGGTAGAAAAAAATGAAAAAGACGTCACCGGTACAGAAGGGGTTAATTACTGTCTTTGTCTAAGCCAGCGATTCCCAACCTTTTTTCTGTCATTTCCCCCTCCAACCAGTTCAACCATCTAGATTTCCCCCTTCATGTGGACAAGGGAAAGAGTAGTCGAAACACACTGTGACTACACTCACTCACTCTCTCTCTCTCTCTCTCTCTCTCTCTCTCTCTCTCTCTCTCTCTCTCTCGGGCATGAGAAAATCCATCTCCGAGATTTATAGTTGAATGCTTACTAAAGAAAAGCTAAATATCTGTTTACATTTTAAGGGGGCCCACCTCGTTTTTTTCTCTCTCTCCGAGTTGTATCCAGTCGGCCCCATTCAACCTACTGTTCTAAGAAGTTTATGCCCATCCAGGTGTCGATTTTTTCCTGGCGAGCAGTAGCGAACCAGCATATTAACAAACAAAAACAAAATTGACAGCAGGCTAAATTTGTACATTTTTCGATAGAAAAATTTCTCCGGCAAAGCCGGATTTCTCCATACAATGCTGGTTCTCTATCGCTCGCCAGGAAGAAGTCGACACCTGGATGGGGATAAACGTCTTAAAACAGTAGGCTGAATGTGACCGAATGGATACAAGCCAGAGAAAGAGAGAAAAGGAGAGAAGAAATAGCAGGTGACCCACCTTAACAGGTGAACAGTGACATAAACCAATATAAGCCTAGTCATGTTTCTCCACATTGACCTAGACCTAAGCCTATTATAGTTTGATGATTATAAACGCCCCCCTCCTCTCTCTCTCTCTCTCTCTCACTCTCACTCTCTGTCTCTGTCTCTGTCTCTCTCTCTGTCTGAAAGCTTGACCTCTATCTAGAGGGGGCTGGGGTGATATGAAAAAAAAAAAAAATTTTTTTTTAGGCCGGACTGCCTAGTAAGGACCCCGAGGTCTGTGTGGTCTGTGTATCTATGTAGCTCTCTCTCGCTCTCTCTTTCTCTCTCCCTCTCCCTCTCTCTCTCTTACTTTAATGTTTTAGTTGGTGTATATTAAACATATCAAATAAATCATCTCTCTTACTCACTCTCACTCTCTCTCTCTCTCTCTCTCTCTCTCTCTCTCTCTCTCTCTCTCGCTCTCTTTCTCTCTCTCTCTCTCTCTCTCTCTCTCTCTCTCTCTCTCTCTCTCTCTCTCTCTCTCTCTCTCTCTCTCCAATCACACACATATATTAATCATCAAACACTCCCAAGGGAAATAATGTACATTTATTCGGTAGAAAAAGGTTCCGGCCGAAGGCCGGTTCCTTCTAAAAGCACAGGCTTGCTATCGCTCGCCAGGAAAAAAATGGACACCTAAATGGCCCGAAAGATCTTGATACTGTCAAAAAAATGGGTCGAAAGGTCATAAAATCGACAAACTAATGAACGAACGTCTTAAAATCTCAAAACTAATGGGGCTAAACACGAGGGAGAAGGGGGTCCAGAAAAAGCGACTCCCACCCCTTTAGCTGATATCCGTATCTCACTCTTGGACATTGAACCTTTTTTTCAGAGATTGGACGGGATAATTATGCTGGTACTATGTAAAAACAATGAACACATATTAAAGGGGAGATGGGCCGGTTTTCTGGACCACTTTCTCCCTCATGTTTAGCCCCATTAGTTTTCAGATGTTAAGATGTTTGCCCCATTAGTTAGTCGATTTTAAGACCTTTCGCCCCATTTCATCGTCAATATTTAGACCTTTCGTGCTATTTAGGTGTCGATTTTTTCCCTGGCGAACAATAGTGACCCTGTAATGTTAGAAGAACCGGCCTTCGGCCGGGAAATTTGTCTATAGAAAAATGTACAAATTAATCTGGATTTTTTTTTTTTTAAATTTGATGGAGGTCTATATATAGGGAGGAAACTAGAAAAATAACGAGTACATGCAAAAATAACGAGTACATGCAAAAATAACGAGTACATGCAAAAATAACGAGTACATGCAAAAATAACGAGTACATGCAAAAATAACGAGTACATGCAAAAATTACGAGTACATGCAAAAATAACGAGTACATGCAAAAATAACGAGTACATGCAAAAATAACGTATACATGCAAAAATAACGTATACATGCAAAAATAACGTATACATGCAAAAATAACGTATACATGCAAAAATAACGTATACATGCAAAAATAACGTATACATGCAAAAATAACGTATACATGCAAAAATAACGAGTACATGCAAAAATAACGAGTACATGCAAAAATAACGAGTACATGCAAAAATAACGAGTACATGCAATAATCGCCCAAAAAGTGTCGCGCTAATAAGTCATGTCCCAGCTGTCATTATGTTTTGCTTGCTCTGTGCTGTATTGATGTCTGTCAGATGTTGAATAGGGTGGGTAAGTGTAGGAACATGTTTGTATATTTAACTCGATATGAAGAAATGAAGCTTAGATATTGCTGATACCAATTATTGATCGAAATATACTTGGTGCCGCGACATCACTTATTTGTCCGCTGTACCTCTATCGTCTCAGTGGGTAGAGTCCCGAAATCGATCCCAGCAGTGCAGCTTGGGATTTTTGTGAGAAGAACAGTTTAGTAGCCCATATCCAGTTTGGCTAAAGTTACAGCGAGATGTTTTTGTCCTGGCGAGCGATAGTTCAGTCCAGTAGCAGTTTTGGGATAATTTGTTCACTGTTATTTCAGATTTTTTTTTTTTTTTTTTTTTTTTTTTTTGAGTGAGTGAGACAAAAGGCAGAACTACCTGTACCGAGTGCCTCCCCCAGAGTTGAAAGAGTGACAGGGCCAAAATCAAGGGACGTTCGAGCCAAAATGCCTGGACACACGGAGTTTGAAGCAATTTAAGTCATAGGAAGAGGGAAAGACTGATTCTGGGAGAGAGTTCCAGAGAGTTGCACAGAGTACGTTTACGTGTGTTCCAAATTCCTTTAAGGGGGAGGTAATCGCTTTTCTGGACCACTTTCTCCCTTAAGTTTAGCACAGGCCTACTAGTTTTGAGATTGAAAGACTTTCGGCCCATTAGTTTGTCGATTTTAAGATTTTTCACCCCATTTCATTGTCAATATCAAGACTTTTCGTGTCATTTAGCCATCGATTTTTTCCTGGCGATCGATAGCGAGCCTGTAATTCGGCCGGGACATTTTTCTACCGAAAAATGTACAAATTTATCTTGAAAGGGAGTCTAGGGGGTGTTTTTTTTTAAGTTTGATGGAGGTCTAGCGAGGAAACTAAAAAAAATAATTAATTAATAAATAAATAGCCCCCAAAAAACCAGCACTACCCCCTTAACGTTATTACTCCACAAATATATCCACTTATGTATATATCATCTCAATCACTCTTATCCTGTGTGTGTGTGTGTTTGTGTGTGTGTGTGTGTGTATGTGTGTGTGTATGTGTGTGCATGTGTGTGTATGTAAATGTGCATGTGTGTGTGTGTGTGTGTAGTGTGTATGTGTGTGTATGTGTGTGTTATTCACCTACGATCTTGAGGATCTTTGAGGATCTCTCGCTAGCTATTACCCTCCCAGAAGAGAGCTTAAGAGCTCATATTGTCCGATCTATATGTGTGTGTGCGTGTGTGTGTAGGTATGTACGTGTGTTTGTGTGTGTGTGTGAGTATGTATGTACGTATGTATGTGTATGTGTGTGTGTATATGTTTGTATGTGTGTGTGGTGTGTGTGTGTGTATATGTTTGTATGTGTATGTGTGTGTTATCCTCAGAGCGGAAACGGTGACTTATCAAATATTATGAGTCAAGAAGAGAGTGTTAGTTGAGTATAAGTGAGTGAGTGTGAGTGTGTGTGTGTGTGGAAAACCAGTGTATCATCTATAAGTCCTTATAAGAGGTAAGTCATTATTAGACTATTAGACGATTTTATTCAGTTCAGGAAGGACGTCTACCCATGGAAAGGCTGCAGACTATCTCAATTCATCCTTTGAGTTACTTTACATCCTTCCCAAGCTTCGTAAAATCGTCAAAAAGGAACCGAAATCAAATACAAAAGACGTGTATACATCTACCATTTTGGGATGAGTCAGCCAGGGAATGGGTGTGGCAATTTACAGCCCATTTGCTCTAGCCCTTTTGAAGTTACGAAAGGTTAAGAGATTTGTGTTGGCCTAATTGTTGTGAACTGACTATACGTATTTCCCGTGTTCTCTATCAGTTGACTTTTATATATATATATATATATACAGTATATATATATATATACCTGTATATATATCTATATATATATATATATATATATATATATATATATATAGTATTATATATATATATATATATATATATATATATATATATATATATATATATATATATATATATATATATATACTGTATATACAATATGTTCTAATTCACTTTGATATGAATGCGAACGCTGAAGAGAACTGGCAATGTTGATAAATATGTGTTACTGACTGAATATAGTGCTATCATTGCATATTATAGGTAGCGCCAATGAACTTGACAATAATCTTGATCCCTGACCTCTCTGTAACTCAAAAAGGGCCTAGAGCAAACTGGCTGTAAATATCCACATCTATTTCCTGGTGGACTCTTCCCAAATGATAGAAACGTCAGCCCGATTGCTTTCATTCATTTCGAGTTATAAGAAGTTAAGGGGTCAAGATTATTGTAAAGTTCGTTATAATGCTGTGTTGACCCTATTGTTTAATGTGATGATGATGATGATGGCCATAGATAAGTAGGAGATTAGTGAACAAAAGGTTATATTGTAACATACTGAATACGTAACACAGCTACTTTTAAGGGGGGATGGTTGTTTTTGTTTTTATTCATTTATTTTTCAATTTTGTTATTTTATCGTAACCTCGCTTTTTTAGCTTGGTGAAGGTCTATGGAGGAAACTATATAAATAATAAAAAATATACATAAATAAGCAAATAAATAGACCCATCCCCCCTTAATAATAACAGCAGCCTCTTTATCTTCCCCAGCATACACAACCATGGCTGACGTAGAGATGACGACCACGGTGGAGGAGGGGGAGGTACCGCGCTTACACCTCAGCTCCTTCGAATCCCTACACTCAGTCGCGTTTTCTGAGAGTGAGCTGCTTGGTGGGGGGAAGAGCGAGTTGGGGAGTAGAAGGGGGAGTAGGGGCATTTGGGAGGAAGGAGAGGATAGAGGGAGCGAGTTAGGGAGCCTGTTGGGGAGTAGAAGGGGGAGTATGGGCATTTTGGAGGGAGGAAAGGAGAGTGGGTGCGAGTTAGGGAGCATGTTGGGGAGTAGAAGGGGGAGTAGGGGCATTTTGGAGGGAGGAATGGAGAGTGGGAGTGTGTTAGAGGATATACAGAAGAGTAGGTGCAGCTTAGAAGACGAAATGAGCAGTAGGAGCCAGTTAGAAGAAGGTGCTATGGATAGAAAGAGCTTAGAAAGTATGAGCAGTTTAGAAAAGGGAAATGCTATGAGTTTAGAGCAAGGTAGAGAGAGAGAGATCAGCCAAGGGGATGGTAGAAGCAAGTTAGAAGAAGGTGCTATGGGTAGAATGAGCTTAGAAGGTATGAACAATTTAGAAATGGGACATATGAATTTAAAGCAAGGTAGAGAGAGGAAGATCAGCCAAAGGGGTAGTTGGAGCAAGTTAGAAGAAGGTGATATGGGTAGAAAGAGCTTAGAGAGCCTGAGTAATTTAGAAAAAGGCTATGCTATGAGTTTAGAGCAAGGTAAAGAGAGGAAGATCAGCCAAGAGAGTGAGAGAGAGAGCAGAGAGAATATTAAAGTAAATGCAGTAAATGGAGCTACTGGGGGGACAGATAGAGAGTGTAGTCTGGGATCCAATGAAGGCAACCATAATCATGATCAAAGAGACGAAGCCAGAAAGAAAACGGAAGGTGAGGAAGAGAACCAAATGGAAACCAGAAAACAAGAAGATAAACAAGGAGAAGAAGATGAAGGTGATAATGAAAGAGACGATAAAGGCACAAAGGAAAAGATTCAAGATAAAACAGAAGTGAAAGAAGAAAAGATCGTAATACAAGACATGGAGGAAATCCGAATACTCCTGTTTGCACCCGAGACTCCCGAGAGTGACAGTGAATGCGAATCCACCCTAATCAAGAAGAAGAAGAAGAAGAAACGTAAACAAAAGACCCCCAAGCCATCACCTGGGGAATCAACAGGTTAGAAAATACACTGTAATATTCGTGTGTGTAATACCAAACATAACATGGAAATAATAATGTATGTATATACTAAGGCATATACCACGTAGTTAGGGGTGTCCGACTGGAGACAGAGCCCAAAGAGAAAACAACAAAATATAATAAATATAAAAGATACACACACATCTAGATCGCCCAGGAGAAGACCCAAAGACCGCCCACATACTTCCAGGCAGGACCCTGGAAATATACTGGCTCCTCGGGCCGGGTGCCTGACAGACTATTATCTAGTCCAACTGGCACCAGAATCCCTCTCCATATGACCACGTTATCACTTATCTATTCACAAGCATTCTTCCTTCATTCCTATTCATCACCACTTCCCTTGCCTGTCCTTCAGTCATCTCTCTATGGTACGCATAATAAGTATGTAATAATCGCTTAGTGTAATAATTCTAACAGTTTTCTCAGGTGTTTTTTTATGCAAAAATGGTGACCATTAGCCTACTATAGTCCGTTCATTCTAGGTTGGGTAGAAATCGTAACCTCTAACCTCTGTAACTTAAAAAGGGCTAGAACAAATGAGCTATCAATTTATACACATATTTCCTAGCCAAGTCTTGCTATGTGGTAAAAATATTAGCTCAATTACTCTAGTCCTTTTTGAGTTATGAGAGGTTAAAGGTTACGATTTCTGCCCAACCTAGAATTAATGGACTATAATGTGTTGTATAGCGAATGAAAAAGTAGTTAACCATTCCCAAATAGTTTCCACTATCTATCTATCTATCCATTGTCAGAGGTCTTGATCCAGAAGGTGGCCACAACAATCTTTAATACCTGTCCGACGGGGTATCTTGTGTATATCACCGCAGCGCCAGGAGGGTATATTTGTCGAAAATTACCTTAATTTTATGCTCTTTTTCATGCTGTCTCGAGTCGGCCACCCCCAGCTATGGGGTATGTGCCTGAGTATTTAGTGACATACATACATACATATATTGGCTTGGAGAAAATATGCCCACATGACGAAAAAAGGTCTTTATCGCAAAGACCCAGCAGTTTAGACCCTCCGGAGTCCTCTTCAGTCCTTTTTACACCTAAAGAGAGATCCAGAGAGATTCGAAACTGTCATGTCGTTACAATAAATACTTTTATCTGTCAAGTGGGTATCATTTCTTCATTCAAGAATCACTGCACTTTTCACATAATTTGGCTTGTTCTCTTTTTCTTTCCTTGCAGATGATGCCAACAATATGAACAGTGAAGATGAAGACTATTCAGAAACAAATGACGGTCGTAGGAATAGTAAATGTACCTACAGTGACCCTAGCATCAAAGATAGTCTCACTCCCTACCCTAAGCACTTGAACAATAGGGAAGGAGTTCGAGCAGATAGTACTAGCGAAAGTCCAAACAACGGTGATGATGGGGACAGAAATCAAGACAGGAACAAGAATGGAGAGACTAGTGGAAACGGCGACAGACAAAGAAAACACCATCGTAGGTATAAACGCCGGAATAGCAACAAAAGGGGGTCAAGCCAAGATATTAATAGACGGTCTAATAACTGCCAAGATAGCATTATGAATAGTAGAGAAGGTGGTCGCTTGGTACCGTACATGACCACCGATTCAGACGAGGATAATGAGAAAAGCCGACAAAATAGCGTTAGGAAGACGAAAGGTGTAGTCGGTTGCTCGAATAGTCATCAAGGTAGCGTTAGGAGGAGGACAGGTTCAGGAAGTTGCTCCAGTAGCCCCCAAGATACCAGCCGTAAGAGGATACAACGTAGTCTTTCTGGGTCGTACATGAACATCATATCAGATGAGGATAAAAATAATAGCCGCTCATATAGCCGCAGAGATCGCAATAGGAAGAGAAGTGAAGAAAGTTCCTCAAATAACTCACACGTTAGCAGTGGAAACGGGAAAAATGTGTATGTCTCCAAGGCGTACATGAGCGCCAACTCAGACGAGGAGGAAGGGTTTGACCTGGTGCGCACGTTACGTCACCTCCGGCGGGGTCCTAAGATGGCTCCCTCCGGTGACTCGTCGTGTTCGGGTTCCTCGTGCACCTCGGAGAGTGACGCGTCATTCTTCAGCAGTGAGGAGGGACCGCCGGGAGGGGAGAGGACCAAAAAACGCCGAGCTGTGATATGGCTGGAAGGAACCAAGTATATGTAAGTTGTGTGGATTTGTTAAGTTTCAAACCAAGTACAGTCGGCCTAATTAGTGATGTCTCGACACCAATTATGTTTTGATCAATAATTGGTATCAACAATATCTACACATGATTTCTTTTTTTTGAGTGAGATATACCAACATGTTCCTACACTTACCTACCCTATTCAACATTTGACAGACATTAATACAGCACAGAGCGAGCCAAACGTAATGAAAGCTGAGACATGACTTATTAGCGCCACTGTACAAAACATTTAGTATCTCACGTGTATTTGTGATATACAGTATATATATATATATATATATATATATATATATATAGAGAGAGAGAGAGAGAGAAATATATACATGTATGTGTGTGTATTTATTATTTCCTCACTTGTTTTCAGGTTTGGTTTGTCGTTGTGCGGGATGTTGGTGGTGTTCTCAGTGTTCACTATAATGGGTGTCTGGGGTCGGTACAGGATGGCTGATAAGGGCGTCAGGGTGGGGGACTCCATACTTTATTGGGCGTAAGTACATATTTTATGTCAAACCTTTACTCTATTTGGCTTTTATCTTGGTCTTGTATAGTCTATTTTCTTAACTCATTCAGTACCAGTGGTGTTTTTTTTTTTTTTTTTTTTATTAATTATATTCTGGCAATTATTAGATGATTGTATTCAGCTAAGGAAGGACCTCTAACAATCCCTCATATATTCGCCATTCCTCTCTTTCCCTGCATGAAATATGATGAGTCATGGTCTTCCACACTTCCTCGTCCCCTTCACATGAGCAAAAAACAGCTGGGACTGTCAGTCTGCCTCAAGCAGGCCCAGGAAGCACAATTACGTTGCTCTCTCTCTCTCTCGCCTCCATCCAACCCCTCCCGCCTCAAATATACGTTTTTCACTAAATATTTGGTTTTTACACCTAGACACATTGTCGTAGTTTTTGGGGATGGTACCTTTGAGTGATGGTGGGGGCTCCTGGTCTTCGTCAGCATCATAATTGTTCCTCGGGATGACTTTAGGTAAGGTTAAAGGAAGTTGATTTTGTTTTTTCTTGAATGTCAGAAGGCGTTGGCTGCAATCCAACTTGGCTTGTAACTCTTGCAATACATCTAATCCTATATATCCGTCGTATTGAGTGCACTCAGAATAAAATACTACAAACGGATGACAGCAGGAAGCTTCTGGTTGTGGCGTGGTAATATGCAGGGGCGTGGTCTCTCCTCGGATGACTAGGGGCGTGTTGCCTGCACTGATGAGGTTTGTGGTAGAGACGTGCAACATTCCCAGCTTGCAGCAATGTTTGTCGTAAAATGTCTTAAACAAACATGATCTCCCAGCTCCGGTGTCTATGTGTAATCATACAATGTGTACAATACACTATGTGTAATCATACCTAGACACTATGTTCATCATACAAGTAAAATATACACACATGGAGCAGAAATAATGCTTTATAGGATAAATATAATTAAATTTCTCACGTCCTTGACGCAATTTTGAGCCTATTAGGGATACTTTAAATCAGTGGTTCCCAAACTATCTTGATAGCGACCCAAAATAAAATATTTCATCGTCCTTACGACCCTACACCCTGAAACACTGGATTGGTACATTATATATTTGTATTGATACATATAGTAATTCATAATTATTTTTCAAGGCAGTAACTTAGATACATATATTTTAGTATGTAACACTTGATATCTTGTTTTTGTAACAGTAGCTGCGCTATGTGCAATGAAAAACAAATATATATCTCAAACGTGAATTTATTGGAAGACAGTACTTAATATCATATTTGTAATGGCTAACAGTCACCTGGGCTATAAATAACAATACTTATCTTAAAAAAACATAAACTTAAAGTACAGTATGTACTTTCTTAGACATTATATTAATTGTTATCTAATTAATAAAAACTGACGTGCAGTAATCTTTGAAACAAATATTTATTATTAAGAAAACTCATTTTGTTATTGAGCTTCTCTAGTATAGGTTTATGTTGATGGATGTTGGGGATCAAGTTGGTCTCTTGCTTTAGTTTCATAGTCTGAAAATACTTGGTCACAGAGGTTGGTTGTTAGAAAAGAGAGAAGAGTTTTCTTTGCTTCTCGATTCAAAATGGGTTTATCCTTGTGCTGATCCCCGTATAGTTGATTGCACAACTCATCTTTCTCACTCACATTCGCTTTCCCAAACAGTCTATCTGGCAGTAAAAATATAAATCTGACTGTTGATATAAATTAACAAAAATAAGCCTACCACAACGCTAAGCTTTAGAAAAAGTATTCATCATGAAATACATTCAATGAAACCCCTCTCATTCACTCACTAACCCACATTCACAGAATTATAATAAACACATTCAAGAATTATTCGTAATAATCCACATACAACGAAAAAGTACATGTACAGTATGATATATACTGTTAAAGTACAGTTTGTGGCTTCGCCCCGTCAAAAACATTATCACAAACGCAAAAATATTCCTCATTTATATATCTATATATCTATGCACTCGCTGCAGGCAGTTATGTCTTTTGTCTCCCTCATTCACACAGAAAAAAAAAAATACATTGTTGTTATATCAATGTATTATATTATTAACTATTATTATTAACATTGGTTTTGAGACTATAGGTTGCAGGTTACAGGTAATAAGTAAAACAACATTAAAAACATACAAGCAAAAAATCCCAAATCATATTAACGCATTTGGACAGTTTTGGATTTAAGGCTGCGATGTGAAAAAACGGTAATGAGTGAACATAAATATCACAATGACAATGTTTCTTCTGCCAATCAGAAAAAATATGTCTGTTAATTCTTGTAATAAATAAATAAAAAAGATAAATGAAAAAGAAAATTTTCCTTGTATCGTGGTGTGAAAACGGGTAACAAGCAAAAAGTATCATAAAGGCATTGTTACTTTTAGCAATAAATAAAACTTAAATGTGATAATGAAGTTTTACTTGAAGTAACATGCAATACGTAACAAATAACTTCATTACCATGGCTTGAAGATGAAAGTGTTAACTGCGAGTAGCATTAATACGACAATATATCATAATGATGGGCATACCAAATCCAGCAATTACGCATAAACAAGTAGGATGCAGACAATACTAACCATGCATTAACGAACTTCTTGAATACCATTGAAAAATAGGAGTGGCAGATTCGAGCCGGTGGGATGCACAGTAGAATAGCCAAGAAAGTTAGAAGCAATACAGAACAACATTGGGAGGGCAGGACTTGGGGCAAATAAGTACGTAGCGCAAGAAGCTATCCTGGGGAAATGGGTGGAGTACATTCGAGAAGAGGATTGGGAAAGCAAAGGGTAAGTACAAGGTAAGGCTGGAAGAAATTTAAGAAGATGAATGGCCAAAATAAATTATATATGTGGGTAAATGGTGAAAGTAAGTGGAACAGGGAGTGTAGAAAACGATTGGAAAGGGTAAATATATCGCAACACCAAGTGGGAAAGGAATTCAGAGCAAGGGAAGGGATGTGGGAGTGGGCAAGAATTGACAACGGAAGACCATATATCAGAGAGATAAACAAACAGATGAAAGGGGAAGGGAACAGAAAATAGAGGGAAGGAGTACAAAATAAACCATTGCTAAAATATTACAAGGAAAAGGAGACGCATGCAAAATAAATATTCTACGATGGGGGATGGGGATCAACACTTTTGTTTAAAACAAGGACAGCATCACTAGAAACAAACAACAGAACGAGCCGATGGAATGGGGTGGGACCGTACTGCTCCAGATATAAACAAGGGGGGGGGGGGATGGCAATAATATGAAGACAGAACATATTATAACTGAATGTACACCTTACGATGAAGAAAGAAACGGACTGGAGGGGTAGGCTACATTAGGAACAGGATGGGGGAAGCGAGATGGGAAGAAATAAAGGAGAGAGAAGACCGAGGAGTGGGGGCTTACCGGAGTTTACAAATGAGATGGAGGGTCAAGCCATACAACAAAAATAAAGAAAACTCTAGAGATAATGTGGACACAGAAAAATGAATAAAGAGGGTGAGGGTGCAGGGAGGGAACTAGAAAAAGAGAAGAAGGAAAAATGGGGAAGGGGGGAATTAGACAATGCGCCTAAGAAAATTATATAGACAGAAAGACAGTGAAGTCAAAGATTGTGTGTGTGTGGAGGGGGGGGGGGTGAGAATTGGGTAATAGCATCAGATAAACGGAGGGGTCTGCAGATATAAAGGGAACAAATATACTAATAGATAAAGGGGACAAAGTGTAATTTCTAACTCTTTTTTTCCAGACCCTTCCACGACCCTCAGAAAAAGGCTCACACCCTTGTTTGGGTCGCGACCATGGGTTTGGGAACCACTGCTTTAAAGCCTTTGTTACCGTCAGGGATATTTATAAACCTTTAGTTTATTTAATTCAACCTCTGCAGTTGTCTTTGAGTTAGCTGTGGGCAGAAAACTAATTTTGGGGAGGTAATTATAAGAGTGAGAGAAATCTATTTCTTATTGCTAATCTGGCAACCTCTGCGTCATAAGGATGTGAGAGGGTTAATTCTGTCAGAATCGAAGGTATTAAATTTGCATATGCGGCCTTTTTAAGCAAATATATTGAGTATTGCTCGGGTTAATATCAAGTTGTGTTCCCCAGTGTTGCCAATTTAGCTACTTTCTCGCTAGATATAGAGGCATTTACTTCGATCTAGTGGCAACATTTTACATATAGCGCCATGAATGTTAGCGATATACAGGAGATTTGAGCCATTTTTGAACGCCGATGATGTAGAGATTATGGCATTATTCTAGCAATTGTTGGCCTTTATTTACTATCTAGCGTACTTGATTTGGTAACTCTGATGTTCCCCTATTGCAGATCTCCTTTTTAACCCCCTCTGTACCGGCGACGTCCTTTTAATTTTATTCTAGCTATATTTAGACGATTTTTGTGGAGTTTTAGAAGGATCTGTGGTAGTAAGATGGGTTAAATGAGATAGTTCCAAGCCTGTTAATTGCTGGCAGCCCTTTTTAAACTGAATATGATCATCTAACAGTAGCCAGAATAAAGTTAAAAGGACAGCACTGGTACTGTACGGGTTAAACATATATTGCGTATTCCTCGGGTTAATATCTCATTGTATTGCAGAACTCCGCTGTTGGTGTTGACGGTGTTGGTGGTGGTGGCGTGGCAGGGAGTGTGGTGGTGGTTACTGAGTCAGGGCTACGGGAAGGTGAGTCGGCTCTAATCTTTCTTACATTTGGAGTCCCATTAACCCCTTCATTACCAGTGACGTATTTTGAATTTGATTTGAGCTACGTTTAGACGATTTTATGAAGCTAAGGAAAGATGTATGATATCAAAAAGGATGAATTGAAATAGTTTGTAGCCTGTTAATGGGTAGACGTTGTTCCTAAGCTTAATACTATCGTCTAATAATTGCCAGGATATAATGGAAAAGACGTCGCCGGTACAGAAAAGGTTAAGGGGGGATGGGCCCGGGGGCCGGTTTTCTGTACCTCTTTCTCCCTCATGTTTAGCCCCATTAGTTTTCAGATGTTAAGATGTTTGCCCCATTAGTTAGTCGATTTTAAGACATTTAGCCCCATTTCGTCGTCAATATTTAGACCAATTCGTGCTATTTAGGTGTCGATTTTTTCCGTGGTGAACGATAGTGAGCCTGTAATGTTGGAAGAACCGGCCTTCGGCTGGGAAATTTTTCTACCAAAAAATGTACACATTAATCTAGAAGGGGGATCTAATGGATGATTTTTTTTAATTTGATGGAGTTCTAGGGAGGAAACTAGAAAAATAATGAATACATGCAAAAATCGCCCCAAAAGTGAACCATCTTCCCTTAATTAGGCCATCAGACAGTACACTAGGACCATACGGCTGGGAGAGTGTAGATAGCAGAGAAGAGGTGTTGTAGATAGAGGAAGCTGTTGGAGTGGCTTTGTTGTGTGTGTTGTATCAGGTCAGAGTAGTAGTAGTAGTTGTAGGTCAGAAAGATTTTTCCTTTACAACGGCACTTTCCTAGGTTTTATGATTTTATAACTATTGGGAGGATTGGGTTTAGTAGGAAAGAATGGTAGAGATTGGGAGTTGAATCAGTTGCTGTTCGCTGATGACACAGCATTGGTGGCGGATTCTGATGAGAAACTGCAGCGGGTAGTCAAAGAGTTTGGTGTGGTTTGTGGAAGGAGGAAACTGAAGGTGAATGTCAATAAAAGTAAAGTAATGGTGTGTAATAGGGGAGAGCATAGGGTGAATCTAGATGTGAGGCTGGATGGGGAAATATTGGAACAAGTAGAGTGTTTTAAATATCTAGGAGGAACAATAAGCAGGAGTGGAGGTAAAACAGAGAGTGTGTGAAGGAAGGAAGGTTTTCGGAGCAATGGGAAGTATGTGGAAGACGAGAAATCTCGGAGTGAAAGTAAAAAGTGCACTGTATCAAGGAATTGTTGTGCCAACAGTGATGTATGGGGCTGAGACATGGGCTCTGAAGAAAAAGGAGAAAAGAGGGCTGGATGTGATGGAGATGAGCTGCTTGAGGAGTATGTGTGGAGTTACTCGTAGAGACAGATTGAGGAATGAAGAGATACGTAGGAGAGTGGGGCAGCAGGAACATTTGTCAGCCAGAGTGGATAGAAGGGTGCTGAGCTGGTATGGTCATGTTGAACGAATGGGAGATGAAAGGCTTACAAAGAGAATATGTGAGTCAGGTACAAGGGGAGATAGAAGGGCAGGAAGACCCCCATTGAGATGGAGAGACTGTGTAAGAAAGGCTTTGGATGATAGAGGAATGACTATAGATCAGGCAGGGGAAGTGGTGGTGGACAGGAGTGAATGGAGAATGCTTGTGAATAGTTGAGTGAACACATGGTCATTTGGAGTAAGGGGTCGGGCACAAGTTGGACTAGATAATAGTCCATCAGGCGCCTGGCCCGGGGAGACGATTAATTATGAAGGGTGTGCCTGGAAGTGTGGTGGGAGGGCTTGTGGCTTTGGCTCCGCTGCATGTCTGCCTGCCGAGATCGGAACCTCTCCGGGTGGTCAGGGGCCGGGGGAGTGCTGGAGCGACCTTGGTAACCCTGGTCTCTGGGTCTTCTCCTGGGTGACCTGGATGTGTGAGAGTTTGTGTTTTTTATCTGTGTTTATTTTTTGTTTTATGTTGTTTTTGTGTTTTCCCTGTTCTTGCTCTGTCTTGAGTCGGCTACCCCCAAAATGGGGATTGGGGCCTGAGCATATAGATAGATAGATAGATAACTATTGCAATTACAATTTAAATTTGTGTCAATTTGTGTCGTGCTCATATTTGCTTTAATATATCACTGATTTTCTTTACGCTTCTTTTCCCTTTTTCTCCAACATTTGTAAATCACATTCTTTGTTTTATTGATTTTTTCTTCCTCAAAGAGCAGTTCCCCTATCAGCTTGTCTTCATCTTCTATGTACGGCCTCTGAAATAGTGGTTCTCCTTTTCTTTCTTCCTCGAATTTTGTACACCATAATATGAAGTGTTTCAGATCTTCCACTGTTGCTCCGCACATATCACATGCTGTGTCTCCTCCATGGTGTCTGTTCCTGTCTTTTAGAGGTAGGTTGTTTGTTCTGCATTTAAAGATTATTGATGACGGTCGGTTGTCGTAAAGCTGGTCTTCACCTTTAATATTCTGCTTCCATTTTCTGTAGATTTCAAGACTTGACTTTTCAGCTAGTTCTTCCTTCCACAGTCTGCTATCCCAGGTCTTTCTTTTTCTTTGTAGTTCTTCTTTGGTCATAGTCTTAATATGGTTGTAGTTTCCTATGATATTTATGTTTTCCTTGATGGTTTCGATCCAGTAGTCCTTCTTGAATGTCTTCCTTTCCTGCAGTATTCTTCTTAGAAGCTCACGTCCTTCATCCTTTTCACTTTCTATATAGTGTAGGTATTGTAACTGTCCTCCTATGATTCTTGTTTCCATGGACGAAGCACCGATTTCTATATAGTGTATAGGTATTGTAACTGTCCTATGATTTTTGTTTCCATGGACGAAGCACCGATTTCTATATAGTGTATAGGTATTGTAACTGTCCTCCTATGATTCTTGTTTCCATGGACGAAGCACCGATTTCTATATAGTGTATAGGTATTGTAACTGTCCTCCTATGATTCTTGTTTCCATGGACGAAGCACCGATTTATATATAGTGTATAGGTATTGTAACTGTCCTCCTATGATTCTTGTTTCCATGGACGAAGCACCGATTTCTATATAGTGTACAGGTATTGTAACTGTCCTCCTATGATTCTTGTTTCCATGGACGAAGCACCGATTTCTATATAGTGTAGGTATTGTAACTGTCCTATGATTCTTGTTTCCATGGACGAAGCACCGATTCTATATAGTGTATAGGTATTGTAACTGTCCTCCTATGATTCTTGTTTCCATGGACGAAGCACCGATTTCTATATAGTGCAGGTATTGTAACTGTCCTCCTATGATTCTTGTTTCCATGGACGAAGCACCGATTTCTATATAGTGTAGGTATTGTAACTGTCCTCCTATGATTCTTGTTTCCATGGACGAAGCACCGATTTCTATATAGTGTAAGTATTGTAACTGTCCTCCTATGATTCTTGTTTCCATGGACGAAGCACCGATTTCTATATAGTGTATAGGTATTGTAACTGTCCTCCTATGATTTTTGTTTCCATGGACGAAGCACCGATTTCTATATAGTGTATAGGTATTGTAACTGTCCTCCTATGATTCTTGTTTCCATGGACGAAGCACCGATTTCTATATAGTGTAGGTATTGTAACTGTCCTCCTATGATTCTTGTTTCCATGGACGAAGCACCGATTTCTATATAGTGTATAGGTATTGTAACTGTCCTCCTATGATTCTTGTTTCCATGGACGAAGCACCGATGTCTATATAGTGTAGGTATTGTAACTGTCCTCCTATGATTCTTGTTTCCATGGACGAAGCACCGATTTCTATATAGTGTATAGGTATTGTAACTATCCTCCTATGATTCTTGTTTCCATGGACGAAGCACCGATTTCTCCCCTCAGTGCTGCAACCTGAGCATACCTTGGGGCACCAAGAATCTGTCTAAATACTGAGTTTTCAATTCTCTGTAATTTCTGGATTTCGCTTTTTGTGTAGCCAAGGATGCTCGAGCCGTACAGTATCGATGGTAGTGCTATACTCTTCCAGAAGGTCTTTCCAATCAGTAGTTTGTTGCAGCTCTGGGAGATTACTGGGTAGGTCAGGTTTGCTAGTTTCTTTGCTTTTTCTAATGATATACCCTTTTGCTTTTTAAAACAGTTCCGCTTATCAGTTACTGTTATTCCTAAATATTTTATTTCATTAGTGACTGCTATGTTGTTTATCTCTACTGGTTTTTCTCTCATGTTATATATCAGTGTATGACTTTTGTTCTTGTTGATGCTCAGGCCACAATCTTGTCCAATGTTGGTAATGAGGTCAATCATAGCGTGTGCTTGCTGTAGAGACTGAGCCAAAAGTAATCCATCATCAGCAAAGAAGAGGGCATTTAAGGTGAAGAGGTCATCTTGATACCCGTCAGCCTCTGATTCAAGTTTTGTAATTATATCGTATGGGACAATCTTGAACAGGGTTGTTGACCCTGTACATCCTTGACGAATACCACTGGTTATTTCAATGTTCAGGGTTGAATTTTCGCCATACTTTATTTTTGTAGTATCTCCTGTGTATAGGTCAGGTCAGGTGAAGGTATTGAGGGATAAGCCTTTACAATGGCACCTCGTATCTACATTCTACTTTTCCTATTTTTCTGAAGAGTGTAGAGAGGGGAGAAGGAGTGTTGGAGAGAGAGGAAGCTGTTGGAGTGGCTTTGTTGTGTGTGTTTAATTAGTCTGTATACGTCGTCGAGGTCAATATATGCTTTCATTAATTTAATTGGAGGTGTTTGGTGGTGTGGTGAAATTAATAAAAAATCGAATATTCTATACCCTGTTCCAAATAGGTAGGCTAGAAATCGTGAAACCTAACCTCTGTAACTCATAAAGGGCTAGAGCAAATGGGCTGTCAATTTCCACACCTATTCCCTGGCTGACCCATCCCAAATGGTAGAAATATTAGCTCGACTACTCTACACTTTCTTTCATTTCATCTGACGGTAAATTGAATCCCTTAGCAGCTAATGTCTAGATAGTTATTTAATGGAAATATATGAAACCACCATGTCTCTGCATGTCTCTGTATTAAGACCAAGTATTATGTAGAACACCATATTTCACTACACAATCTTCAAAATTACTGAGAAATCTTGATGATAACTTTGCAATTTACTGTCAGATGAAAAAAAAAAAACAGGGTATAGTCGTTTGTAAGTTATAGAGGTTAATGTCCAAGACTAGTGTTTTGGCCTATTTACTTGGAATAGGGTATAACAATTAGATGTATCCTAACTGAACCAAAGAATAACAATAATATCTAAAATTGGGCGACAAAACTTCTCTCTCTTTCTTCTTCTTCTATCTCTTTTTTATCCTTTCCTTCAATTTTCCTTTTCTATCGGGTACGCCATCTCTACTAGAATTAAATCCTGACCACCTCGTTTGGATCGTAAGGTCTGCGTGGCCAGTGTATCTATGTAAATAACTTTCATTCTCACTTTTTCTCTCTCTCTATCTCTCTCTCTCTCTCTCTCTCACTCTCTCGCTCTCTCACACATATGTTTGTTATAATGCACTAATATAATCCCACCAGGGGGGCCAGGTGTTGGATCGTCGGCAGGTGATCGTACGGGCACAGATGAACGGGCTCGTCTACACCATCAGAGGTGCTGTGTAAGTATATTTATCTGCCTATATTCAGACACCTCATTCTCACTATTTTTTCAACAGTGGTGGGTGGCTATAGTCTATTCGCTGTAAGTAGGCGAAAAATCATGACCTCTATCCTCTGTAGCTCAAAAAGGCCTTGAGCAAATTGGCTGTAAATTTCCACATCTATTCCTTGACTGACTCTGCCCAAGTGGTAGAAATATTAGCTCAATTACTATAGTCGTTTTTGAGTTAGAGAGGTTAGAGGTCATGATTTCTTGCCTACCTACAGCGAACAGACTATAGTACATCTACCACAAAATTTACCCTAGAGAATCACAAGGTTATCAAAACAAGGTCACTCAGAAACTACAATAAGGAAATATTTCTGGACATTTTATGGAATACAGACTGGTCTCCAGTGTTTGGAAGTACAAACGTTAATGACGCATGGGTTGGCTTCAGAACCATCATCACAAACATCCTAGACGAAATAGCTCCTCTGAAAGACATACGAATTAAAGCAAGGTCAGACCCATGGATCAACAATGACATTCTACACCATCTGGAACACAGAGACAATCTGTTAAAAAGGCTAGCGAAACATAGACAGGATCAAGGTCTGAAACATGAGTTCAACAGAGCCAGGAATAAACTAAGTAGGAAAATGAAATCAGCGAAAAATAATTATTTTCACAATAGGGCAGAGGAATATCAGAATAACCCAAAGAAACTATGGAGGCACCTAAAAACAACAGGCTACAGCAACAAGACAAGGGATTCGTCTAACACTAATATTGCTTTCACCATTAATGATCAGGTTTGCCACGATAAACGACAAATTTCAACCTACTTCAACTCCTTCTTCACTTTCATAGCAAACACACTTGCACAGAACCTACCTCAACCTCTCAATAAATACACGACAACAACGGCCACCTTTCGTAATTTCTACAGAGATAAAGACATACACCCGAACACATTTAGATTGCAAAATGGTACTCCAAAATACACTTTTGACGAGCTGTCTAACCTAAATGTACATAAGAGCACAGGACCAGACAAAATTCCTGCCAAATTTCTACGAGATGGAGCCATTGGTATAGCAGGCCCCCTAACCCACATCATCAACTTGTCAATTAACACCAACACAGTACCTGCTGAACTGAAGGAAGCTATTGTAACCCTTCTATTCAAGAAAGGAAATAAACTAGAAGTTGGCAACTACAGACCAGTTAGCATATTATGTATTGTATCTAAAATCCTTGAAAGAGCGGTATACATCCAAATTGAACACTACCTCAAACAAAATTATCTATTCTATAAGTTTCAATCAGGTTTCAGATGCATGTACTCGACAGACTCCTGTCTCATCCACTTAACGGATCACATTCGTAAAGAAATGTCTAAAGGTAACTACACCGGTATGGTTCTTCTTGATCTACAAAAAGCGTTTGACACAGTAGACCATGATATCCTATGTAATAAGCTACAAGCAATGGGCATAGGGTCTGTGAACTGGTTTAAATCTTATCTTAGTGGTAGAACCCAAAGAGTCAATATTGATGATAATATATCTGATCCTATGCCAATTAACTGTGGGGTCCCGCAGAGAAGCATCCTTGGTCCCTTACTCTTTCTCTGTTATGTGAACGACATGGAACTGAGCGTCTCATGTAAATTATTACTGTATGCAGACGACAGCGTGCTTCTGGTTTCAGGAAAAGACCCAATAAGTATTGCCGCTTCACTTTCCAAAGAACTAGCATCATGTAGTGAATGACTAGTGGACAATAGACTATCTCTTCACCTGGGCAAGACGAAGCCATCTTATGTGGAACAAAACGCAAACTGAAAGACATTGTGGGCTTCTCGGTCAACTGTAATGATATTCCTATAACAACAGTGTCACAAGTTAAATATCTCGGACTGAAACTGGACGCAAGTTTGTCAGGTGAAACAATTTTGGAATCTATCCTGAGTAAGTGTAGAGCACGTATAAAATACCTGTATAGACAGGTGGGATGCTTGCCCGCGGCGACCAAAAAGACCCTCTGCCAAGCGCTTTTTCAATGTCATTTTGACTATTCTGTGTCATCCTGGTACTCTGCATCATCTAAATCAGCACAGCACAAACTTCAGGTCACTCAAAATAAAATGGTTAGGTTCATGCTGAACCTAGGACCCAGATCACATGTTGGCCAGGAACAACTTCAGTCACTAGGTATGCTCAATGTCTCTGACAGGGCCAAACAAATCAGGCTCACTAATGCCTTCAACATTTTCTATGACAGAGCTCCAGAGTATCTTAAGAGTGATTTTGTTAAAGCAAATGAGAGGAGTGGACATAATACAAGAAACAGGATGTTTAATTTTAAGGTCCCGAGAATCCAAGGACAGGGTAAGCAAACATTCTTCTTCACTGCCATCAAAGACTGGAACGACCTACTCCAGTCAGTCCGTGAAAAGAGAACACTGTATTCCTTCAGACGTAGCCTGAAGGAACACCTGAACCGGACAGCTGCGAGAAGGGAGCACCAAGCTTATGTCTACTACTAAATGCGACATAAGAGATAGACAAACCAAACTAAAATGATTACTGATTACGGATTACTGATATTTACTATAGGATGTAAGGTATCTTAAAATAACCCCCTAGAAATACTTTCTCTAAAGTATCTATTTCTCTATCCTCCCCATTTCCCCAGCTAACCTAATCCCACAAGGACCCCAATGGAAATACGCCTAACGGCCTTATTGGGCTATCCTTAGTTGGAATTATGCAAGGCTGGTACATGTCATATTTATAACATACTATGTGGTACCAACTCTGTAAATTGCTAACTGAATAAATATTATTATTATTATTACCAAGCTGCTTCACCCTTAGATAAGCAGTAGGGATTTGTATAAGGTTGACGCACCTAGATGAGTTGCCAAGGGACTGGAGTTTTCGCAGAGAGACTGCAGTCCTGACGTTATTCTTGACTTACAGTGTGCTGGCTTAATAATCCAATAGGGTTGATAGCCTCTGAAGTCCTATTGTAACTAACTTAATGGGTTGCCAACAAAAGGTGACGAGTCCCATCCACCCAGATTATTATAACGTTGTCTCCCATAGATGGATTGCCAACCAAAGATGCCTTTGGTGAGGCTGTGACCTGGCAGCTGCAGTTCATCATTCTGAGGCTCCCCCACCCCTCCTTCGGCCTTTATATACCTGGTTGTTACGTCAGGGAGCGCGCTGATTGGCTGAGCCGTTCGGGCAGCGAGTCTTTCATCTTTGCCGTCTCTTTCATCTTTCGCTTTACTTATCTCGACTTTCCCCTCGCTGAAATATTACCCTGGCAAGTGTCTATCCCCATTTTCTTTATGTTTATAGTGACAGGGGTCTTGTGGGTAGGCAACAAAACCAATTTTACCTAGATATGTGAAATTAGGAGCTGGGTAGGATAAACGATTGGTAGCTGACAATAATGGGATTTGTCTAGGAATACATGCCAAAGTCTAAGATACAAGTCTCTCATAGTAAAAAGATTAATATTACAATGTGAATTCCAGGTACGCCCCCACGGTACCGGATCCTCGCGGGGGCCAGCACCCTTCGCGGTACCAACTGGTGGCCTACGAGAGCGAGCACGACTCTGCCACCTACTTCGACAGCGACCTGGATGAAGACGGCCAGTACCACCGGAGCCTCACGCCGTGGAGGGAGTCACTGGAGCCGCAGAAGAGGGATCGCAGGAATATATATACGAGGGAGGCGTGGTTCAGAGATGTTCCTATTGTGTGGTGCGAGTTGATGGGTAGACCAAATACGGATGTTTAACCCATTGACTGCGGGAGACATTCCAGAATGCCATGGCAATTTACAGCAATTTACAGGCTTTTAAAGCCTCTTAAAGCTTGTAAAATCTAGTGCAAGTGAGCCACCCGTCCTCCCTCCAGCCAACCGGCCGGTTCACTGAGGAGTAATAGCCATACTCTCGCTAGATAAACAGCGCTGCCAAAGGCAAATGTAGCGCGACATTAGCGATAATTGCTTAGTATTAGCGAATGTCTATGGTAGCGCTGCGGGTGAAGCCCGCGCGCTACGAAGATCGTTTTGGTGTTATTTTGAAGCTATTTTTTTTTCTAGTTTTTGGCTGAATACATTGCATTTCATTCAGACACTTGCTTAACCAATCAGGAGTGCCTGAATGAGCCCTAATATGGGGGACATAGTCGGAGATAATTTATGCCCGCAGCATAAGTGTTAATAGTTGATAGGATTTAGTTTATGATTTTGAAACCTTGAAGCAATACAAAAGGGAAGGCACAAATATATATATACAGTATATACAATTAGCAATGTGTATATATTAATTTTGAACTATTTAAAATGTTGAGTCTTATAAAAACCATTATTCAATTATAATGTATAAGGTTAAGAAAACAACATATTAATAAGTAATCTTATTAATATTTAACCCATTCTGTACCGGTGACGGTTTTAATATTATTTGTTATTATTCCTCCTATATGTAGACGATTCTGTGAAGTTTAAGAAGTATTTGAGGTAGTAATGGGGGT
The DNA here is from genome assembly GCA_032716605.1 of Paralithodes platypus. Lineage (NCBI taxonomy): Eukaryota > Metazoa > Arthropoda > Malacostraca > Decapoda > Lithodidae > Paralithodes > Paralithodes platypus. Next base: position 31,761,514 of record CM064527.1, on the reverse strand, counting down.
TAAGTGGGATATTTCGAAGCCTGTTAATTTCTGGAGGCCCTTTTTAAAGTGACTGAAAACATCCAATAGTAGCCAAAATAAAGTTATAAGACGTCGCCGGTACAGAAGGGGTTAACGCTCCCATAAACACACACACACACACACACACATATAAATATGTATATATATATTATATATATATATATATATATATATATATATATATATATATATATATATATATATATATATATATATATATATATATATATATATATATATATATATATATATATATATATATATATATATTATATATATATATATATATATATATATATATATATATATATATATATATATATATATATATATATATATATATAATATATATATATATATATATATATATATATATATATATATATATATATATATATATATATATATATATATATATTATATTACATCTTACTATTGTACTATTACTATGAAATCATTATTACATCTCTCATATAATGTTAAGGTTATTTAATTACACCTCTTTTTCCTTTCTCGTGTTTCTTGCTGATCCTCCCTACCCTTTGTTATGTGTTCTTCTCCTGTCACCTCTTTTTCCTTTCTCGTGTTTCTTGCTGATCCTCCCTACCCTTTGTTATGTGTTCTCCTGTCACCTCTTTTTCCTTTCTCGTGTTTCTTGCTGATCCTCCATACCCCTTGTTATGTGTTCTTCTCCTGTCACCTCTTTTTCCTTTCTCGTGTTTCTTGCTGATCCTCCATACCCTTTGTTATGTGTTCTTCTCCTGTCACCTCTTTTTCCTTTATCGAGTTTCTTGCTGATCCTCCATACCCCTTGTTATGTGTTCTCCTGTCACCTCTTTTTCCTTTCTCGAGTCTCTTGCTGATCCTCCATACCCCTTGTTATGTGTTCTTCTCCTGTCACCTCTTTTTCCTTTCTCGTGTCTCTTGCTGATCCTCCCTACCCCTTGTGGGAGTAAGGGCTGGCTACTGACGGACTGACTGACCAAATAACTAACTAACAATAATAATTTAGGTTAGCTATAGAAGAAGATTATGGGCCGTATTGTAGGTAATAGGGATCTTTTTTTTTTTTTTTTTTTTTTTTTTTTTTTTAGTACCGTACGTTTTTTATTATTTGTATTTACTCTGTTCTTTTAAGGGGGGTGACCTGTTTTTGTTCTGTCCTTTTCTATCTTTCTCTGGCTTGTATCCATTTGGCCCCATTCAGCCTACTATTTTAAGACGTTTATCCCCATCCAGGTGTCAATTTTTTACTGGTGAGCGGTAGCGAGCCAGCATATTTTTTATTTTTGTTTGACAGCCGGCTAAATTTGTAAATTTTTTGATAGAAACATTTCTCCGGCGAAGCCGGATTTCTTCATATAATGCTGGCTCGCTATCGCTCACCAGGAAGAAATCGACACCTAGATGGGGATAACGTCTTAAGATAGTTGGCTGAATGGGGCCGAATGGATACAAGCCAGAGAAAGAGAGAAAAGGACAGAAATAACAAAAAGCAGGTCACCCCCCTTAAGCTTGATGAAGGTCTAGCGAGGAAACTATAACATAAATAAATATATAAATGAATAGACCCCCCAAATAACCACTGTCCCCTGGAGCTGCATAAAATCTTGCAATGTTAGCCAGAAGCAAAGGTCAACAAAATGGCGTCCTGGTGGTGAAGGGGTTGGTTAAGGCTGACAGGTGCCATCCTGGCCCAGGGTCCTCTGTATCCAACCCAGGTATCCTGTTGGTGGAGGGAGGTAAAAGTATTGTAAGATCCTGGTATTTTAGTCTAAGTACATTTATGATTATCATTTGTAATGTTTTAAAAGGGTCGCGAAAGCCAAGAGTTATATATTCTCCTGAAGTGCAAGAGAGAGGGAAATGAGACTGGAACTGTACATTGCTCGGTCTATAAATTAATGTAGGTTATGTATCGTAGGTCATATTGATTAGTAAACTTGAACCCGGGTACTTAATAAAGAGGTTGGTACAAACAAGAGGCAGAATGTTATTATTGTCTAACTCCCACAAGTCTACTACACTACTGGGTGAGGGCTGGTCCTATCCAGAGTCAGGTTTGGCATCCTCTATCCAACCTTAGCTGTTTCTGTCTGTCTCTTTTCCTGTACTACTTTACCTTCTAGATGCTGGCGAGATCGTCCGATTGGGTGGCACTGCAAGTGGGGCTCTTGACGGTGGGGGCATTGGCCTGGGGGTGCAAACCCGTGGGTTGGTTATCCCTCCCTCACTGCCCTCTCAGAGACAGATCTCATCTCACCCTGGCCCCTTCGGGGGCCCGAGCATCTGGATGGCTTCGGTCTACCGGACTTGGGACTGCTTGGCCAGGCAGTCTGGGGAACTACAATAACAACAACATCGTCTACTATAGGTATAGCGCCATCGAACTTGACAATAATCTTGATCCCTGACCTCTCTCTAACTCAAAAGGGCCTAGAGCAAACTGGCTGTAAATATCCACATCTATTTTCTGGTGGACTCTTCCTGGTTACCATGGCGACGGGCGGCCATCTTAGCCTCTTCCGCTTCTTCCCCACTTGGTGGGGAGTCAACTATGTCATTGAGAGCAGTGGGGGAGCGATACCCACTCTCCTCCCTTTGTTCCAACATCGCGAGGCGACGAGATATGGGAACAATGGGCTCCTCTTGTATCTCCTCTATCTCCATCATAGTTGGCCGATACACCTCCCTGAATCCTCATCTGACGATCCAGTGTCACTATCAGGCACATCACTTTCCTCAAGTATAGCCAGTGCATCCTCAAGGCTAACACCCCTGCGTGGGTAGCGACGAGGTAGGTCAGACATGATGTATCACACACGAGGTCAACAGGAAATCTGTCTTCCCCCCTCCTCCCGCGCGTCCCCACCCGCGGCTGGACTTGGGGGTTGCCAAGTATTGCCACTGTCCGGCAACATCCTAAGGAACATACCATACAAATCTGAACCTTGTAGCTACTATAGGACAAGAGTAAATAAGGTCGAAAGTGTGAAAGCAGGTGGTAAGGTAAGTGGGTAAACTGGCGTCCCCCACCTGCGCGGCTGGACTTGGGGATTGCCGAGTACTGCCACTGTTCGGCAACATCATAAGGTATATCCCATACAAATTTGAACCCTCTAGCTACCATAGGACAAGAGTAAATAAGGTCGACCTACGCCGACGAAGGTGCTGCGGCGCTGGGGTTTAGCGTTACATACATTGCCGACACATCTCGTGCGTCGCTGGGGTCCAGTGAGTTAAGTGATCAAGATTATTGTCAAGTTCACCGGCACTACCTTATAATGATAGGCAGAAGGAAAGGAAAAAAGGCGTCGTCATATATAAAACTATCCCCCCATATAGGCCTACTTACTAGAGAGGTTGGTGAAGACAAGAGGCAGAGTGTTATTGTTGTCTTTGTGTTGATGAAGACAGCCACCGTCACTGTAGGCTGCGACACCCGCTAACACCCATCCTGCCCCACCCCGATCACCCACCAGAGGACCGCCCAACTCACTCTGGGGACAATATATATGGAAATCGGTAACTTCAGTGCTGGATTAACCCCTTCTGTACCGGAGATGTTTTTTTTAGTTTGATTCTAGCTTTATTTAGACGATTTTATGCAGCTTAGGAAGGATCAATGGCAGTAAAAAGGGTTAAGTGAGATAGTAATTTTAACACTTACGATGCGGGCATATTCCTGCCATATTAGGGCTCATTCAGGCACTCCTGATTGATTAGGCACGTGTCTGAATGAAATGAAATGTATTTAGCCAAAAACTAGAAGAAAATATCTTCAAAATTACACCAAAACGAGCTTCGTAGCTCGCGGGGTTCACCCGCAACGCTACCATAGACATTCGCTAAAATTAGCAATTATCGCTAATGTCGTGCTACATTAAATTTTGCCTTTGGCAGCACTATATATCTAGCAAGAGTATGGCTCAGAGTCCTCAGTGCCAAGGCCGGCTGGCTGAGGGAAGGACGTGTGGCCTGTTGTAGAGATCCTAAAGTAACTATAGGATCTCTAGCCTGTTGCGCTCCCACTCCCTCGCACTCGATTCTACAAGATTTAAGAGGCTTTAAAAGCCTGTAAATTGCTGTAAATTGCCATGGCGTTCCGGAACATCTCCCGCAGCCAATGGGTTAAGCTATATGGAGGTCTAGGGAACAAACTAAGAACCTCCCCTTAAGCAATTGCATAAATACTTAAAAATAGCCTATATTATTACCTGACAGAAGGCATACTGCGTTTGTGTGTTAGTGGTAGCTCCAGGGCGGTGATGTGCGGGGGTGGGTTCAGCACATAGCCAAGCTGGGGACATACTGACTCCACGACCGTCATATCTCTCAGTACATGAACCCCAGGAGATGGTCTTAACTTGCAACGACCCCGCCTCTCCGCTCTCTATAAGACAGAGGAGGATTCTATTAGTATTAACCCATCATATCTCTCACCACGATCGTCATATCTCTCAGTACAGGAACCCCGGGAGATGGTCTTAACTTGTAACGAGCCTACCTCTCCACTCTATATAACGTGTGAGGCAACAAGGAGGATGCTGTTGTTGTTGTTGTTGTTCCCCAGGCTGTCTGGCCGAGCAGCCCCAAGGTCCCGAGCAAGGCCCCACAGAACCCTCCCAGCTTTACCACTAAGAAAGCCCAGGTGACCAAAGCGGCTTCCAGGCGAGGGGTTGAGGAGAGTGCGGAAACGCCCGGGACACCAAAGCCCCACCCAGGGCCCTGTGCCCCTTAAAAATTATGAAGGGAAAGTCGAGGGGAAAAGGGAGAAATGTGACACTTTGGCTCCCAGTCTGCCAACCTCTAGGTTGGCAGTAGGGAGGTCAATCCATGGAAGAGACGCCGCCACTTGAGATCTAGAAAATATATACGCGAAAGGAACAGTCAGAGTAAGCTATGGGTATGGCAGAGAATGCTCAACTCTCACTCTGATAAACCAGCCCATCACCACATGACTAGAACCCAATCCTCTCAGCATCAGCTAGGAAAGGCCCTAGAAAACCACCTTAGGAGGGAGGATAGCTTCCCTATATCAACCCCTTTCGGGGTTGGGCACCCGCCTGTTATTTTGACAGTTAATTCTGGCCATTATTAGATGACTTTACTCAGTTTACAAAGAACGTAATTTAGGAGCTAGAGATTTAATTGGGAGAGTTCTTACCCCTTTTGATTCCTAGAGATCCTTCCTAAACTGCATAAAATCGGCTAATGGTAACCAGAAAATAGTGTCAAAATGCGTCCTCAAATATTGAAAGAGTTAACAAAATCATTACTAAAGACCTGATGTTTCTTATCCCAGGAAATGCGAGAGCTATGTTTTTTAAAGTGCCGCAAATGCAACCCCTTTAGAGGTCAATTCGGAAAAAATATATATATTTACCATATATAGCAATATTAATGTTCCATATGCACATATCTTACTTGTATAATGAACATGTGAACGTTGAAGAACCTGATAATAGGTGTAAAGAATAAAAATAAAAATAAATCATTCTTGCCTGTTCGCCCCAAGCCATTGAAGACAACTGCTTGATTGTAGAAGGAATCATCTGGGTGGGGAAGACAGACCGGAACCACGTCATCATCATCATCATCATCACTTTTGTCATCATCTTCGCTCCCAATCTGTTTGTGTATCTTCACCTGGCCATCCTTCTTCTTTCTCTTGAACTTAATGGCTTCCTTGAGATGGATGAGAGCCAGATTGCCTTCCGAGTGGGCCATATCTGAAAAGAGAAGGTGTGTTTAACCCAGTGGATCCCAAGCGATTGAATAAAAAAATACACTCCAGGACCAGCCACTTGTCAATTTTTTTATTTTTTCCTGAAAACATGGGATGGCTTAGTAATGAAGGAAAAACAACATAAAACCACTCACCTAGGTCATTTGGTGGTCCTGGGGAGCGGGGGAAAGTCACAATTAACATTAGGTGATTGGTAGGCATAATACTAGAAAATCACTCCCGCACGTGCCTACATACACACAGGTGGACTTGGGGGGTTGCCAACCATCGGTATTGTCCCGTGGGATCCTAAAGTAGTTCCCATACAAATCTGAACCCTCTAGGTGCCATAGGACAAGAATAATTAAGGCGGACGCAACCGTTGCTGGTACTGTGGGTTACATACATAGGCGACGCATAACGTGCATCGCTGGTTCTCAAAGGGTTAAAATCCCTTGCCTGAAAGAGATCACTTCTGAATAGTTAATTAAAATAGGACTTCACAGGCTATCAACCCTTTTGGATTATTAAGCCAACACACTGTAAGTCAAGAATAGTTGCAATAGCATCAGGACTGGAGCCCCTTTTCGAGAACTCCAGCCTCTTGCACTTTTGATCTTAAGTGTTATCTAGTCTAGTGTTGTCCAAAAATTTCCTTTACTTCCTTAACTTTAAAAAAAATAAAACTAAATTAACTTGCAAAGATCAGTTCTGGTCTAGGGAGGAAACTAGAAAAATAATAAATAAATTAAAAATCTACCAAAAAGTTAACCCACCCCCCATGGTGCTAACCTGGGACATAGGATGGGTGTAGGAAGACCTTTCTTATGGCCCAGCGGGAGTCCTGCGATGGTTCGGATCCAATCACCACCTCGTAATTATACTTATTGTACTTGATCCTGAAACACAAAAATTATTGTATGAATGTATGTATATCTATCTATCTATCTATATGCTCAGGCCCAATCCCCATTTTGGGGGTAGCCGACTCAAGACAGAGCAAGAACAGGCAAAACACAAAAACAACATAAAACAACGAATAAACACAGATAAAAAAAACACAAATTCACACACATCTAGGTCACCCAGGAGAAGACCCAGAGACCAGGGTCACCAAGGTCGCTCCAGCACTCCCCCGGCCCCTGACCACCCGGAGAGGTTCCGATCTCGGCAGGCAGACATGCAACGGAGCCAAAGCCACAAGCCCTCCCACCACACTTCCAGGCGCACCCTTCATATTAATCGTCTCCCCGGGCCAGGCGCCTGATGGACTATTATCTAGTCCAACTTGCGCCCGACCCCTTACTCCAAAATATATGTATGTATATACTTAGTATGTATATACTAAGGCACATACCCCATTGCTGGGGTCGGCCGACACGAGACAGATTCTGAACAGAAACAACATTTAAGTTCCTATTCTCAGGGTTCGGGGCCACTTTTGTGTTCCCTTGCCCGTTTCTCTGCCTCGTCGAGTAGGAGAATTATACAAAAAGGGGAACAACATAATTACAATTTAGAGTAAAAGTGTAGATTTGGTATATAATTTTTTTGCAATATTATTACTGTAGTACGATTAGGTTGCCGATGCGCAACACCAGATTGGTTGAGAAGATTAGGAGGATAGGGAACAGCCGACCAATCAGCATCCGGCAGAGGTTCACTCACAGCTACCTTGGTGTGGTTGGTACCTTTATGTCCGCACCGGAGATCACGATCTGCAACTTTTAATACAGCTCTCTGATTGATCCAGTCTGGTTAAACTCTTGGTGCCTCTATTTCTTCATTTTTTACTCCCACAATTACAATTAACAAATTTAGAATAATATTAACAAATTGTGTATTGTGGGAACTTTTATTGTTTACCTACTGAACAATAGGAAAGGAATGGAATAAGAGTTTCTGCTGGTCCGTGGTCACGAGTAAAAGTTCCCCGTGCCCGGCGCAATCTGCGGCTTTATTTGGGCGAACATCAGTCGGTCCCACTGAGTGTCTGCCGCGTCGGTGGTTCAGTGGCCTCTCTCACCGGCTTCATCCCCTCTCTCCATGCTGCCCTGCTCTGCCTTCGTCATCCTCTGATCATTCGGCTGTGCCGGTTTCTCCACTCTGCGCCATCTGGCCCAGTTTCTGGTTGGTGGGGGCCGGCGCTTCCCTGGACCTGTGACACATTGGCTTGCCCGCTGGAGTGACGCGGCACCTATGTTGGTCAGCTCTGGTACCGGCAAAATCCTCGGCTTTCTTCGGAGTTCCTTTGTGGGCCCCACCTTCTCGTTGGTGCCAGGACCGCTGTGACGCATGTCCAGTGTGAGCATGCTGTACATAACGCCTAGTCATGCCCCACTCTCGCTAGGATCGTCAGGGCAGGAACTTTGGCTGTAGTCTATGTAGAGTTTCCTAACTTAGTTCATGTGAGCCGTTGTACTATAAGTAATATGAATATGTATTTTGTTTTCATCTGAGTCAACGAGTTCTATTTTATATCATTAGTTATAAGTATTGTGTGTAAAACTTATTTGTAATGATGGGAGAAGCGGCAGCCACAGTTGGGGGTCAGTGGGTGCGCCATGCGGGAGGTGGGCATAACTCACTAGCACTCCCCCCCCCTCCCCCCTCCCCTCAGTGCTAGGAAAGCCTTTGTCTATCCCAGAGGAGAGAGAGAAATTACGTAATGATTGTCAGTGGGCGGTCCTTAGTAGTTCACGTTGGGCTCACTAGAGGGCCGAGTATAAAAAGGGAAGTCTAGCCATTTTTTGATCAGAACTCATTAGGCAGAGCGACTTCTCATTTCCCTTGCTAACTATATATATTCTTCTGACTGATGTGAACTTTCTCTACTACCTTACATTCTTATCTCCTCTTTTCCCTACCCTTTTTAACTTCCATGGTCCCGTTGGTGCAGAGCTAGTCAGCCAACGTATTATCGCTTGAGTTCTCATGAGATACATGCCTATTAGATAGCCTATTTTGGAAGGGTTAACTTAGAATAGGATTGATTTATGTTTGTTGCACTTGTCTATGCATTTCCCTGTGTGTTATTATTATTATTCCTGTTTTCTGCTAGTCTAGGTAATGCTAGACTGGGGTAAGGCTTTTCTGTGTTACGAGTTGTTGTTTGATGCAGTGGTTAAGCGATAAACCTGCATACTCGTTTCGGTTCAGTGAAGCCTAGGTTGTCTTCGCGGCTGACTGTGTTGAGTTAATAATTTACAGTGCGTGAGGGCAAGAGCCTAACCACCCTGTATTTTATTAACAGCTTGTTTTTACTTTGTCAAGGAGCCGGGAGAAAACCAGATACAAGGGATCTGGATTTCTCAAAGTGCACTTGTTAGTGTTAACGTAATACTTTAAACAGTTGTGAGGACTTCGCTAGGCTACGAGCCGTTTTTGCTCAGTCACTGCTACCTTTTGCCCACAGTACCCCAGCTAGACTTTACTCGATTAGTAGATACAGAATAGTATTGAAGCTTTCCTTATGTATGATATTGTTTATGCAGGATTGATTTCATGTGTTGCAAGCTTGGCTACTTTAGTGATTAGTGGCCCACGAGCACAATCCGAGTAGGCTATTGCCGTTGCATTTGCGGAGTACTTCTTTTTAATGTTTGCCATTTACTATTGCATATTCTTTTAATTATTCTTATGCCAATTTAAACCTTTAATAGTATTTAATTGCCAGTGTTTTTCTTATTGAATTACTGTTCAAAATCCGATACGTACTTCTTACGAGCATCCGAGAAGCATCTAACTTTTTTCAGAAGATTCCTTGCTCGATGCTTAAGGACTATTAATTAACGTAACGTAATAGTGCCGATCCGAAGTAGAGGGTGGAGGACTTCTTAAGTTCTTAGTCAAGGGTGGATTACTTCGGCTTCGGCCAACACTATTCTTTGGTGTTGTTGTTTCTTACTTCTTTGTTTGATTGTTGACCAGACTAGAGAATTCCTGTCTCTTTATTAGTCTGTTGTTGAACACTAGTACCGAGTTCTTGTATACCCCGTTATAGCAGATTGAACTCTGGAGGGTATTGGTGTTTTTTGTTCGGCTGGCAGTACTCAGGGGTTGGGATCGTGTGTTTCCGTTGTGGCAGCGAGCCGTATTCGAGTCCTGATTGAGAGCCCTTGTGTACCCGAGTGCCAGGTCGTAACAAATGGCGACCTTGCTTAGGATTTGTGAACAGTATAAATTTTTGCAGAGTTGTACAACATTTGTTTGTTTGTATTTTAGCGTGCATATTGAAGAATTTTTTTTTTGTATGGCAATTAGTAAAGCATTTAAGAGACTCCAGTTAATTTAGTAATTAGTGCTTGCATAGGAAGTTTAACACTTTTGTCTCGAGAATTTTGTTGTGGACTTCAGTATGTCGTGCATTAGCACTGACGATGAGCGAGAGATGCCATTTGAAGGTGTGCCGTTAGTAACCAGTGAGGAGGATGCTAGAGTTTTTGTGAGTAAGCGGTACCACGTGACGGAGGAGAGGCTGACTGGGGTGGATGTTTGTGGCTTGCACCTGATAGCCAAGGTTTTGGGCATTTCCAATGTAGTAGGGATGTCCAAGGGGGAGCTGATTTCCTGGGTGTTGCGTGGGCGACATGGGGTTTCGGAGGAGAGGGCGTTTGGGGGGGTTCCTCCCCAGATCCCCTCTCACTCGACTCCCACAGTGCCGTCCACTCAGTTACCGGAGGTTAGCACTCTCCCACAGAGGGATGAGAATTGGCAGATTGGAGTGCCCTCGGGTGGTGCACATGGTGGTTCCCCAGTTTTTGCCCCCCCTCCTTCAGTAGTGGCAGCTCCCTCTTCCTGCCTGTCTCCAGATATGGTATTTAGACTTGAGCTTGCTAAGATTGAGGCTAGGAAGCAGGATTGAGGCTAGGAAGCAGGAGGATGAGACCAGGAGGCAGGAGAATGAGACCAGGAGGCAGGAGGATGAGACGAGGAGGCATGAGATTGAGGTTAGGAGGCATGAGGCTGAGCTTAGGTACGACTCGGAGAAATATTGTGCTAAATTAGATTTAGATAAGTCTCGTGCAGAGTCGACAGGGACTTGGATGGGCCGTGAGGGCCAAGTAAGAGAACAGTCCTTGGCCCAATTAGTCAAATTGGTGCCGGTATTTAGTGAAACTGAAGTCACAGAATTTTTTAATCGTTTTGAGAAGAAATGTAGGGAGCATAATTGGCCTGAAGAGAAGTGGGCAGCTCTAGTCTCCTCAAGACTTACGGGTAAGGGTCTGAAGGCTTATGATGCACTGCCTTTAGAGTCTTGCATTGACTACCCAGAATTGAAGAGAGCTGTCCTACGGGCATACGAGTTGCAACCGGAAACATATCGATTGAAGTTTCGGGGTGTTACAAAGACTAGGGAGGCGACCTTTCTTGAACATGCCCGGGACTTAAAAGATGCACTTAAAAACTGGACACGTTCTGAGAAAGCTGAGACGGCCGAACAGTTGACTGAGCTGTTTCTGCTCGAGCAGTTTTATAAGTGTACTGGTGCAGAAATGACTTTAACTATTAAAGAAAAGAACCCAAAAACTCTACAGGAGGCAGCTGAGATGGCTGACCTCCGGCTATCACTAATTCGTGGGTGCGGGTCTGCCCAGCGTAGTGAGGCAGATAACAAGGGGCGTGACGCCCCACCCCCCCGAGTTAGTGATATACCTTATGCAAACAAGTACAAGAGCCATGATACCAAGACTGACCACAAGACTAGCACCGTCCCATTTAAGAAGGGGCCGGGCCCTTCCCAGTACCAAGGGAAGCCCAAAGGGGAGTTGGAGTGTTATCATTGTCATAAAAAGGGGCACTTTGCAAGAGTCTGTCCTAGCAAACCACCTACAGCAGCTGTGTCTTTGGCCTGCAACATTGGTGTGTCTCCGAAGTCATCTGAGTTTGCCCTGGGGCAGTTCGTCAGAGGCTGAGGCACAGCCAATGCAGAAGCACCTGGGAGGCTCGAACCCTGCTCAGGATGTTTTTTGCGACCATAGAGGGCGGGGTTGCGTGATGTGGGCGGGGCGCAAGCATGGAGTAGAGGTCTTGCGTGATACAGGTGCTTCCCAGACTCTGATGAAAAACTTGACTGGCTACCCTATAAACGCGGCTCGGGTGGTAGTGGTGCAGGGTATTAATGCAACTCGGTCATACCCGCTGGTGCGGTTGGAGTTGGAGGTGGATGGTGTGGCACGTGAATTGGATGTCGGGATTGTGGAGAAACTGCCAGTGGAGGGCGTCGACCTTCTTCTCGGCAACGACTTTGCAATGCCCGCTTCTGAGGTTCTACCCTTAGTCGTTGCCGAGAGGCCGGCCGACGTGAGTAGGGAAGAGCAAGAGTGGGTCGAGCGGTGCCAGACACAACCCATGGCGTGTGTTGTCACCCGAGCTCGGGCAGCTAAAGTGTCACAGCCTAGTCCTCCGTCTTCAGACCAGCGGAGGAACGATCAACAGGAGGAGGCTAAAGCTGGAGTTGGTTTTAAGAGTTTTGACTCGGCGGCTCTCCTGGGTGATTCAGTATTAGCACCATTACTTAATTCTGGAGTAGCCCCTGGGCCTGTCATCGAGAGTGACGAGGCTGGGCATGACAAGTCTCCACGACAGCAACGTTATGTACATCGAGAGAGACAGAGGGAGCAGCCCAGTATCGGGGAAGGTCATGCATTGCTCCGGGAGCAGTTAGATCGCTTGGCACCCTCAGATATACGTCGGTTGCAACTAGAGGACCCTGAGCTCCAAACGTGTGCTAATGGAGCTGTAGAGCTCGACGAGGACGGCGATGCACAGCCAGGAGATTTTTTTATTTAGAAGGCATCCTTTATAGGCGTTTTCAAGACCCTAAACGTAGTTGGCAAAAGGGGTCCGGAGTAGTGGACCAGTTGGTGGTGCCACGGGAGTGCAGGGATAGCCTACTGAGGTTGGCGCATGACACACCACTGGCAGGACATCTAGGGGTGAGAAAAACGGTGGCGGCTTTGGGAAAATTGTTTTGGTGGCCGGGGATGAAGTCTCATGTGCAGTCATGGATAAACTCCTGTGATATTTGTCAACGTGTCGGGAAACCGAACCAAGTTATTCCTAAGGCTCCGTTACACCCTATTCCTGTGATTGGGCCACCCTTTAGTAAAATTATTGTTGACATGGTTGGTCCACTCCCTCCCACTAAGGCGGGAAATAAATTTTTGTTAACCATAATGGATGTTGCCACTAGATACCCCGATGCATACCCTATGAAAAATGGAATGGCTAAGACGGTAGTCAGTAACTTGTTGTGGTACTTCTCAAGGTACGGGTACCCGGAGGAGATTCAGTCTGATCAGGGATCTAATTTCACCTCCAACATGTTCAAGCAAACAATGCAACAGCATGGGATACGAGCAGTAGTATCGTCAGCGTATCACCCTGAGAGTCAAGGGGTGCTTGAGCGGTGGCATGCTACACTTAAAAGCATGCTCAGGTGTTATTGTGCTGACAACGGTATGGATTGGGATCTTGGATTGCCTTATGTGCTGTTTGCTGCTCGGGAGGTACCTGGTGAGAGCCTGGGATTTAGTCCAAACGAGCTGATTTTTGGACACCGTGTCAGGGGCCCCCTTAACATACTGAAAGAAATTTGGGAGGGGACTGTGCAGCCTTGTCCATTATTAAAGTATGTGCTTGAAAGCCGTGAGCGCATGCTTAAGAGTCTGGAGATGGCAGGTAGAAATTTGACAGAATCACAAGCTTTGATGAAGGACAGGTATGATCGCAAAGTGAGGCTCCGGAAGTTCACTGTAGGACAAGAGGTATTAATTTTGTTGCCTTTGGTTGGTAACCCCCTCTCTGCGAAGTACACTGGACCTTATAAAATTGTAGAAATAATTTCAGACTTAGATTACCTTGTTGCCACTCCAGACAGGAGGAAAAAGAACCAGTTATGTCACGTGAACCTTATTAAAGAGTATGTGAGGCGCCCCTCTGAGCCTCTCACTGTCCCTGTGTTGGCTTGTTGCGGCCGTGGTGGAGAAGGAGAGGGGGACAGTCAAGCTTCAGAGGAGGATAGCTGGGATCAACATGTTTCAGCGGATCAGTGGGCGGGGAACTCGAACCTAAGGGCTGACGAGGCTATAGCTCATTTGCCTGAGCCGCAGTTTGATGCTATCCGTCAGTTGTTCGGTTCATACCCCCCTGTATTTGCTGAACACCCAGGCCTCACTACTCAGGCTATGCATGATGTTGACGTGGGGGACCATCTACCCTTTAAGTCAATCCCGTACCGTGTGCCCCCCATAAAACTACCAGCTCTGAGGGATGAGTTGGAGTATATGCTTGGTAGAGGGTTGATAGAGAAAGGCACAGTTAAGTGGACTTCCCCTGTAACACTGCAGCCTAAGCCAGATGGCAAGGTACGCTTTTGTATTGATTTCCGTAGGTTAAACGGTTTGACTCCAACTAACCCATATCCTCTTCCTCGGGTTGATGATAGTGTTGACAAAATTGGTAATGCTCGTTTTTTGTCTAAAGTAGATTTAGTAAAAGGTTACTGGCAAGTACCTTTGTCCGAGCGTGCTAAATAGGTATGTGGTTTTGTTGTGGACGGGAGTACCTACCGGTGCAATGTTATGCCTTACGGACTTAAGAATGCACCAGCAACGTTTCAGAACCTGATGAATGAAATTGTAAAGGACATTCCAAATTGCACCGTATATTTGGACGATGTAATCATTTATGATGACGACTTTGAGAGCCATTGTGAGCACCTTGAGACCTTGTTCCGGAAACTTAGTGAAGCAGGTCTGGTAGTAAATTTGGCAAAGTGTGACTTCGTAAAAGCCACTGTGCAGTACCTTGGGTTTGTAGTGGGAAGGGGACAGGTGTGCCCTCCTCAGAACAAGGTACAGGCTATCAATAAATTTCCGCACCCAACAACTAAGAAGCAGATTATGAGATTCTTGGGTATGATAGGCTACTACAGACGCTTCATAAAAGGTTACTTAACGGTGTTGGCACCTCTCACAGATTTGTTATCTAAAGACAAAAAGTTTTTGTGGGCACCTGAGTGTGAAAAGGCTTTCACTTTGGTGAAACATTTGCTATGTACTCACCCGATACTCAGGGCCCCAGACTTTAACAGGCCTTTTCAGCTGGCAACAGATGCTAGTGGTGTAGGGGCTGGTGCCGTCTTGCTACAGACAGACAATGAAGGTGTGGAACACCCAGTAAGTTTCTTTTCTAAGAAGATCAATGCTGCACAAAAGAACTATTCTACAATAGAAAAGGAATTACTGGCGATTGTGCTGTCGCTCAGGCACTTCGAGGTGTATGTTCCAGCCTATGGCCCAGTCGTGGTTATCTACACTGATCATCACCCTTTGAGATTCCTGAATCAATTTCACAATCGCAATATGAGACTGACCAGGTGGTCTTTGATGTTGCAGGAGTATAACCTGGACATCCGTCATATTGCTGGATGTGACAATGTGATCACGGATTGTTTATCAAGGGTGGATGATCAGTCGTAGGCTATCACAGGTGTGTGGGTTTGAGTGGAGGAAAATAGGCTGCCCTTATAGTGCAGCCGGGAAAAACATATTAAAATATAAAAATCATATAAAAAACTCTTTCTTTTGATATAGGTAATCGTATAAGTTTGTCATAGCCTATAGAGTTTGAGTAGTCCACGAACTATCAAACGGCTGAGCTGCTGTAAGCTCGCTCTGGGAGCATGATATTGTGTCTTTTTGCTATTGTTGGGAGGAGTTATAAAATGTGAATTTTTGGTTAATAATAAGATGTGTTTTGGTGATAAACTCAGCTTTGTTTTAGTGCCATGCGGTCGCTGGGCGTGAGGGGCTTGATGGGGTTCTGTGTTTGTCAGATTTTAGCTCAGGGTTGAGCAAGTAAAATCTTGGGGGAGGTGTGACGCATGTCCAGTGTGAGCATGCTGTACATAACGCCTAGTCATGCCCCACTCTCGCTAGGATCGTCAGGGCAGGAACTTTGGCTGTAGTCTATGTAGAGTTTCCTAACTTAGTTCATGTGAGCCGTTGTACTATAAGTAATATGAATATGTATTTTGTTTTCATCTGAGTCAACGAGTTCTATTTTATATCATTAGTTATAAGTATTGTGTGTAAAACTTATTTGTAATGATGGGAGAAGCGGCAGCCGCAGTTGGGGGTCAGTGGGTGCGCCATGCGGGAGGTGGGCCTAACTCACTAGCACTCCCCCCCCCTCCCCCCTCCCCTCAGTGCTAGGAAAGCCTTTGTCTATCCCAGAGGAGAGAGAGAAATTACGTAATGATTGTCAGTGGGCGGTCCTTAGTAGTTCACGTTGGGCTCACTAGAGGGCCGAGTATAAAAAGGGAAGTCTAGCCATTTTTTGATCAGAACTCATTAGGCAGAGCGACTTCTCATTTCCCTTGCTAACTATATATATTCTTCTGACTGATGTGAACTTTCTCTACTACCTTACATTCTTATCTCCTCTTTTCCCTACCCTTTTTAACTTCCATGGTCCCGTTGGTGCAGAGCTAGTCAGCCAACGTATTATCGCTTGAGTTCTCATGAGATACATGCCTATTAGATAGCCTATTTTGGAAGGGTTAACTTAGAATAGGATTGATTTATGTTTGTTGCACTTGTCTATGCATTTCCCTGTGTGTTATTATTATTATTCCTGTTTTCTGCTAGTCTAGGTAATGCTAGACTGGGGTAAGGCTTTTCTGTGTTACGAGTTGTTGTTTGATGCAGTGGTTAAGCGATAAACCTGCATACTCGTTTCGGTTCAGTGAAGCCTAGGTTGTCTTCGCGGCTGACTGTGTTGAGTTAATAATTTACAGTGCGTGAGGGCAAGAGCCTAACCACCCTGTATTTTATTAACAGCTTGTTTTTACTTGTCAAGGAGCCGGGAGAAAACCAGATACAAGGGATCTGGATTTCTCAAAGTGCACTTGTTAGTGTTAACGTAATACTTTAAACAGTTGTGAGGACTTCGCTAGGCTACGAGCCGTTTTTGCTCAGTCACTGCTACCTTTTGCCCACAGTACCCCAGCTAGACTTTACTCGATTAGTAGATACAGAATAGTATTGAAGCTTTCCTTATGTATGATATTGTTTATGCAGGATTGATTTCATGTGTTGCAAGCTTGGCTACTTTAGTGATTAGTGGCCCACGAGCACAATCCGAGTAGGCTATTGCCGTTGCATTTGCGGAGTACTTCTTTTTAATGTTTGCCATTTACTATTGCATATTCTTTTAATTATTCTTATGCCAATTTAAACCTTTAATAGTATTTAATTGCCAGTGTTTTTTCTTATTGAATTACTGTTCAAAATCCGATACGTACTTCTTACGAGCATCCGAGAAGCATCTAACTTTTTTCAGAAGATTCCTTGCTCGATGCTTAACCTGACAAGCGCGAAATAGACCTAGGGGCTAGGGTAGTTATTTGTGCATTTCTAGCCTTGGATTCTGACAGTATTCGTTATATTTACAATATAGAGCATTATTTGTTTTCGGTATGCTTTTATTTTACATATATGATGTATATATGAACCTTCAAGAGTGCTAAAATAAGTGGGAAAAGCATTTGGGTGGTGAAAAACGAAGATATTGGCCACCCGGTCATAATCTCAGGCGAGAGAGAGCCACAGGCAACCCTCCTCTCTCGCTGTCTGTGAGGTAACTGAGACGAGCGGGGCGGTGTGGGCCGGTGTCTGGGTGTTACATAACGATCTTTTCTGCAACCCACTTGTGCTACATTATCGCGGGAGAGAAAAATAACCGATAAATGATGATAATAAGAGGAACAATAGGTGATAATTGAGGAGGGGAGGGAGGGGGGAATAAGGTGGGGAAGGAGGGGAGTGGGGTGGGTGAGATTTACATGGATGAGTACTGGAGGGGAATTATCTCACCTAGAGACAAATTCCTTTGTTTTGATAGGCCATTTTTTTTTTTGGAAGGCTTTTTTTATGGTCTTGCTTCCGTGAGGCCTATCGCGTTCCCTATAGGAAGCCTTCCATGAGGCCTATCGCGCTTGCCGGGTTAAGGACTATTAATTAACGTAACGTAATAGTGCCGATCCGAAGTAGAGGGTGGAGGACTTCTTAAGTTCTTAGTCAAGGGTGAATTACTTCGGCTTCGGCCAACACTATTCTTTGGTGTTGTTGTTTCTTACTTCTTTGTTTGATTGTTGACCAGACTAGAGAATTCCTGTCTCTTTATTAGTCTGTTGTTGAACACTAGTACCGAGTTCTTGTATACCCCGTTATAGCAGATTGAACTCTGGAGGGTATTGGTGTTTTTTGTTCGGCTGGCAGTACTCAGGGGTTGGGATCGTGTGTTTCCGTTGTGGCAGCGAGCCGTATTCGAGTCCTGATTGAGAGCCCTTGTGTACCCGAGTGCCAGGTCGTAACACCGCCTTCAGCCTCTGGGGATTGTGTTGGCTCCTCTGTCCTCGTCTTTTCGCTTCACCTCACATGTTCTTCCTGCCGGGTACCATTGTTCATCGCTTCATCTTCCCCTTCCATCCTCGTGTCCCATGAGTGTTGTTGCCCTTCTGCAGCCCCTCCTGGGTCTCTGACGTTTGAGCCCCCTTCCCGGGAAGCCGCTGTGGCTTTGACCGACACCGTATCAAGGTTAATAGGGCTAGCCCTAACAGCCCTTATATCAAGAATCAAGATCAAGATCAAGAATGGAATAATTCATCCTACTAAGTATACGTCGTTGAATTTAAAGACTTATATGAAGTGACACTCAAGACTGTAATCTATAAAGAGAGATAGTTGGCATACCTGGCAGCACAGGATGCAGAAGTAATGATGAACCTCTCACTGACGACGGCGGCGGTGCAGAAGGCCTCAGTGATGGCGGTGTTGACGGGTACCAGAGCTGTCAACCACGGGACACCACCACCACCAACCCTCACTCCTATACCATCATCACCACCACCACCACACGCTGGAGAGAAATAAGTGGAGATATAATGGAGAAAAGATAAGATAACACAATGACACAAACGAAACGAAAAATAATAGATGTAAATAAAATAAGAACAATGGAAGACAAAACATAGACACAGACAGAGAACGATAATAAGAAGGACGCGGAGGTAATGATAAACCTCTCACTGATGACGGCAGCGGTGCAGAAGGCCTGATTGACAGTGTTGTTGACAGGGACCAGAGCGGACAATTATGGAACACCACCATTCAACTTCACTCCTACACCACCACCACCACCACACATTGTAGGTGTAAGGGAAATAAGATAAATAAAAGTAGATAATTATAAGAAGAAGACAGGAAGATAAAACTGTTATGCCCGAGCTATTTCCGTCGTCACCAACATCAACACAATACCAGGGAAGTCTAGACAAACCACCCCTGTGTCATTTTCTATTACACTCGCAACACTTGCCTCAGTCAGACTTGCAAAATTCGCCTCAGTCATGGTCATACCTGAGAAGTCTAAGTAAGCCAACACTGTACCATTTTCTGTTACAACTAAAGCGGTAAGACTTGGAAGACTCGCTAGTAAGATCGCAAGATTCACCTCAGCCATTGTCAGACCAGAGAAGTCTAAGTAAGCCACCCCTGTGCTGTTTTCTGCTACACCCGAAGCGGCCCCATTTTTTCAGCTGAGCAGGATGTTCGATCCCCGAAGAGTGCCATCAATCACCGTAGTTGACACTCGCCCCGTCCAGTGCAACGTCAGCCTTACCCCTATCAATGAAGAAGTCAATCTTCCTCTCACTTCCACCACCAGAAGAAATCGTATGACCTACCAAATACTACAGTTGTTTGGTAGGTCAGCCTCGGGGCCAAGCCACACCGACAAGATCACAAAATAGGGAATTTACATTTGGTTGGAATACGGGTTGCCAACCACCTTACATTAGTGCTGACCGCTGGTTAGGCATTGCCAAGCAGCCAACTCAGAGGGCATCGCCACTGAGAACTAAGTAGGCGTTGCCACCGAGCTCAAGACGAAAGAGAAGAAGCAGATAAGAGAAGAAGCTGCAGGGTCTACCTTGGCCTCTCTCTCCACTCCTCTAATATAGAATAGACACGACTCGTAGATTCTAATATTTACTTCTTCTCTGCCATATAATTCTTGCGTAGTCTTGCGTCATCTATCTTTGGTCTTTTCAGCAACTGGCGATGGGGAGATTCTCTACCGCCTCCTTTAATATTCATCTTGCTGGGACAAGAGTATTTAAGGCGGTCACATACGTTGCATCGCTGGTACTGTGGCTTACATACATAGGCGACGCATAACATGCATCCCTGGGGTTGGAGGGGTTAACATTCCTGAACTATAACATATACATGGCAAAAAATAACCCCTACTCACCACATCGTTTGGTGTTGGTGTTGACAGCGGTGAGGACGCAGCGGAAGCCCAGGTAATTGTTCTTTCCGTTACTGTGGAAGCTAATCCTCCATCTACTGGCGTTAACCATCTTGAAAGTCCGGGGGATCTGGCTGCCGCAATACCTGTCAGTATAATATCATATCACCACCTGGACCACAAAAGGACGGCTAATAAGTCTACATATCTATCTGTATATTGCCGGACGCCGTGATCCCCGAAAGAGTGGTCACGAACGAAAAGGCCCCATGCACCTCTGTCCCCAGTCAGTCGACGCCCCTTCTTCCATCCAGATACTTCACTCATATACTTCTTAACTCCATCCTTCCACCTCTCATTCGGTCTACCCCTCCCTCTCTGTCCTTCCACCTCACTCTTGTACACTCTCTAAGTCATTCTCTCGCTTCCCATACGTTTCACATGGCCGAACCATCTCAAGGTGTTCCTTTTCACACTTTCCAGCACATCTACATCCCACAACACCTCTCTCGTACTTCCTCTTACTTGGCTAATAGGTAAAGAAGTTAAATAGTGTCTTCAACCAATAGGGAAAAAAACAAGTAGCAGTTGATTTTTTATCTTTACAGTATAATTCTAACTCGACCAAAGGGAACAATAATCTTAATACAATGAACTCTGTTTTTCAATTACCCATCCCTCCAGACAGAGCTAACACAACCACCAGTGCACGGAATTAAAATATCAAACATTGGTCCTCTTTAACCACCCATGATATTCTAGTGTAGGCCCCCTTCTGTCTTCCAAATAGCCTTATTATAAATCTTAGCCTGTACATAATATATCCAAATGTACTCTGATAACGTAATGATTAGACGAATGGAAGGGGTAATTAATGGAGCACTTAACCACAAAGGAAGGCCTCGCTATAAATTACTCCTGAACCTGGACTCTGAAATTGTTAACTGGCGGAACCAACTTACTTGGTGTTGTGTACCTTGAGGTAGTCTGGACACTTGCCATCACCCCTGGCAGGCTGCAGGTCAAACATATCACACCTCAGCATCAGCACCACGGAGCGACTCGTTGGCTGAACCAGAAAGCACAATTTTTTTTTGTTAAATCAGTTATGCACAGTAAAATATTATGGGCCTAAAAAAGGCAATACACTGTACAAAAGTATGGTTATGAAAAAGTGCAATTATAGTGTATATAATAGTATACTGTCTAAAAGGTTTATTATATAAATAATAATAATAATAATGTTCAGCTTACTTATATAGCACCATTTCTCTAGCTCTCGCTCCGAGATTCAATAGCGCTCGACCAAAATTTATTACCAGACACTATTACCCATTTCCTTTCTCAAGGGAAATGGTACCAGCTACCAGTGTATGTGAAAAACCTTCATGCCTGAGCATGGGATGAACTTGGGTCACCCGTGGTGGTAGGCCGAGACGTTCTCCACTACACTACCGAGCCTGTCTGATATAAGGATAAAAAGGTAAATTACTATAAATATACCATATGTTTTTATATACCTTTGATATACCCATTGGCTATTGACTATGAAGATGTTCAAGTATTAACCATTAATTTTAACTGAAGTACAAGCTTAAAAACGCTTATACTACACACATAAATACATTACTTCACATACTAAGCTGTTTTAATCCATTACAAACCCACATAATAGCTATCTATCTATCTATCTATATATATATATATATATATATATATATATATATATATATATATATATATATATATATATATGTGTGGGTTTGTAATGGATGAAAATAGCTTAGTATTTAGATCGCCAATCTAATGGGCCAAACGTCTTAAAATCTGAAAACTAATGGGGCTAAACATGAGGGAGAAGGGGGTCCAGAAAAAAATAACCATCCTCTCTTAACCCATACTGTACCAGAGGATTTTCCCCATAAATGTACCCTCCAGTACCAGGTAGTGTGGCCAAAATGGCTTCAGAGGCAAGAGAACACACCCTCCCACCTCAGAAATTGGTGAAGCACTGACCCAGCCAGCCTGTAGACTCTGGAGGCTGGCAGCCAAGCTGAGAAGTGTTGCCAACTCCTCAGAGTAGTGCCTACAAGTAATGTTAGCAGCTACCGCTCTATACTGGTAGTTACAAGGACCAAATATTACTGACTGCTGAGAGCTGTTGCTGGTACTGGCGGGTGACTTTTTTACTGACGGCTCTCGTCCATTGCTGGGATAGTAGGGGTTAATATACTATGGGATATAATACATGCATTACCGTGAAGATCCAGCCCAGTCGGCGTAGTAGTCGTAGGCGGCGGGGTAGTTTGGGTGAGGTGAGGGTTAGCGAGGCACCACCACCCACCTCCACCCTCATGCCCTTACCGCGACACTCCAGTAAGCCACAACGCTCCCTGATACAAGGAAGGAGTTTATATAAAATATGAAATGGTAAATAAGACCCTAAATGATTGTCTTTTTGATGCAAAAATATACTTTTGGTTCCAAAATATAGCAAATAATTTAAGCTTACACTTACGAGAGAGAACTTTAACCCTTTACGCATTTATGAGAAGTGACAGATTAGCAATAAGAATAGAGTTTCGTCACTCTTATAATTACCTTTCCAAAATTAGTTTCTGCCCACAGCTAACTCAAAAACAACTGCAGAGGTTGAAATAACTAAACTAAAGGTTCTAAATACCCCTGATGGTAACAAAGGCTTTGTGAAAAACGGAATCTGAGGGTAAATGTGGGGAAGAGCAAGGTTATGGTCTTTGATATGGGTGCAACCACAGAGCGTGAGGTGAGGTTGAACGGTCAGGCTATGGAGAATGTCAGCTCATTTAAGTATTTAGGCAGTGTGTTGAGTAAAGATGGGAGTATTGATGAAGAAGTGCAGGACTCAGGAGAGGAAGAGGGTTGTAGGAACGCTGAAAGCAGTAACAAGTAATAGGGTGGTCAGCATGGAAGTAAAGAAGTCCTTGCATGACAGTGTGGTAATCCCAACATGACTACCAGGACCATGGACGTGGTGAAGAGACTCATCACCACCTTGTATCATTGTTATCATTTATCATTATCTTCATCATTTTCTCACTCTTCTCTCTTCTCTCTTCTCAGTCTCTCTCTCTCTCATCGTCCGTTTGTCCTCTCTCACTACACTACTCTTCTGGTTGAGCAGTGTCCAAGCAGACAGACAAATACACCATAATTTTTGTACATTGAGCTGTAAATTGAATCCCTTCGAAGCACATTGGAAATGTCAATCATCTATGTCTCTGCATCATATTACCACCAAGTTTATATTAATAGCACCAAAGGTAGGAATCCTCTATGTCTCTGCATCATATTAACACCAAGTTTAGATTAATAGCACCAATGTATGAATCATCTATGTCTCTGCATCATAATTAAAGTTTATATAATAGCACCAAATGTATGATCATCTATGTCTCTGCATCATATTAAACACCAAGTTTATAGAATAGCACCAATGGATGAATCATCTATGTCTCTGCATCATATTAACACACCAGTTTAAATAGCACCAAATGTATGAATCAGCTATGTCTCTGCATCATATTAACACCAAGTTTATATTAATAGCACCCAAATGTATGAATCATCTATGTCTCTGCATCATATTACGAACATAAGAACATAAGAAAATGGAGTCTGCAGAAAGCCGATTGGCCTAAGCAAGGCAGATCCCTGTCCCACACAACCCCCAATTACAAAGCCCAATTAGGCTCAACACTCTAATACCCTGAGGATCATCTTACCAAACCGTTAGAGATTAACGCAGGATTACGGGGGTCTGCAGAGCGCTGATTGGCCCAACCCGGCTGATCCCCCTTCACACCCAACCCTTCTCGTCCATATGCTATCCAATTTTTTCTTAAAGCTCCCTATCGTTCTTGATCCCACTATATCAACTTGGTTAGCTTATTCCCCCCATCTACAACTCTGTTACCAAACCAATATTTGCCTATATCTTTTCTGAAACGAAATTTATCTAATTTGAAACCATTGGTACGAGTTCTTTCGCTATCACTGAGCTTTAGTACATTTGTCATGTCCCCTTTGTTAATCCACACTAACCCACTTGAACACCTCTATCATATCCCCTCAACTCTGCGTCCTCTAACGAATGTAAACCTAATTTCTTAATACGGAAAATTTCTAATATTATGGATCATTTTGTCATTCTACGCTGAATTCCTATCCAATGAATCTATGTCCATTCTGTAATAAGGACACCAAAATTGGACAGCATAATCCATATGGGGTCTCACTAATGACAAGTAAAGTTTTTAAGATAACATCAGCAGTTCTGTTACTCACACTCCTAGAGATGAACCCGAGAATCCTGTTTTGCCTTATTACGAACGCTTATACACTGTTTTCTAGGCTTCAAATCATTGCTAACAACTAGACACCTAGATCACACCTAGATCTTTCTCGCAGTCTGAATTTTCTAATTCTAAATTAGCTAGTTTATATTTAACATTTGTTTTGCATCTTCCCTATCTTTAATAACCTTGCATTTGTCAATGTTAACTTCATCTGCCAATTTACTGACCATTCATGTAGGTATCTAGATCCCTTTGGAGGCACTCTATATCGCTATCGGAATCAATTGATCTCCCAATTTTAGTATCGTCTGCGAATTTACTTATCCTACTAGTTATAAGCTAAACTAGGTCAATGTATAAGAACAACAGGGGACCTAATACCGATCCCTGGGGACACCACTTTTGACTGCTCCCCACTCTGACTTGGTACCATTTATGCGACTCTCTGTTTCCTACCAATTAGCCATGACCTAATCCATCCCAACAACGACCCTCCTATTCCATGTGCCTCAACCTTCCTCATCAATCTCTCATGAGGACTCTGTCGAAAGCTTTACTGAAATCTAAATATATAAATCATATGACTTGTCACTATCGACTGCTTCATATACCTCTGAGAAAAAGCTAAGCAGATAGTAAGGCAAGAACGTCCCTGAGTGAATCCATGCTGAGAAGAATTATTAAGTTAAATTTTCTAAGTGGCTTCTAATTTTCCTAGCAATATGGACTCTAGCAACTTTCCTATGATGATGTGAGACTAATGGGACGGTAATTGGAGGCTATCGATTTATCACCTTTTTTGAAGATCGGAACTACATTTGCAAGCTCCAAGCTTCTGGAACTAAAACGGTTTCTAATGACTTGTAAAATATAATGCTAATGGGCTACTTAACTCATCTCTGCATTCTTTTAATACTCTAGCATATACCTCGTCAGGGACCCAGGCGATTTTTGAGGTTTCAGGTCTGTCAAGTAATTTCCTTAAGCACATCATGTCTACTTTATACTAACTGTACTTAACATATTTTCTATAGCTATCAAACTATATACCATATTGACTTCTGGAATCTGTGCCTACAAATTTTCATTAGTGGCAAAACGGGAAAAAGAAACTGACCTATTTATGTACTATGTACCTGCACATTCTAAATCATTTTCTGTTATTTCTCCTATTGAAGGTTTGTATTAGGAGGGGCCTCGTACATCTCTAAACCTTTAGGATTTACTCTAGTGGGTAAAAATTATATAGTTGGTTTAGGTTATTTTTTGAGAGTCACTGGCTATCCTTATTTGCATTAATTTCTTTTTGCTTTCCTGATTTCCTTTTTGACCTGTCTTGATAGAGTCTGATAGTATATAGGTAAATGATTTTCGCCTTTCTTTCTTTAGTTTTCGATATATTCCTTTCTTTTTTCCTTTATAAGATCTATTAGTCCTTTGGTTAGTCATCCATTTGTGGTTTGGTCTTGCGTCGATCTAAACTCTTCTTTTTAGGATATATTTATTTTGAGCATTGT
Organism: Paralithodes platypus; assembly: GCA_032716605.1. Lineage (NCBI taxonomy): Eukaryota > Metazoa > Arthropoda > Malacostraca > Decapoda > Lithodidae > Paralithodes > Paralithodes platypus. The sequence goes on along the minus strand of CM064527.1, from coordinate 31,735,592 downwards.
TGGTGAAGCAATAAACGGGTTATATGTAGGTTGGTGGCAAAAGTTTAACTCTGGCATATCCTGACTTAATTGCTTAACAATAGGGTCCACCCGTTAACACCAAGGTGTATATAATAGCACCAAATGTATGAATCATCTATGTCTCTGCATCATATTAACACAAAGGTTATATTAATAGCACCAAATGTATGAATCATCTTATGTCTCTGCATCATATAAACACCACGTTTATATTAATAGACACCAAATGTATGCAATCATCTATGTCTCTGCATCATATCACACCAAGTTGTATATGAATAGCACCAAATGTATGAATCATCTATGTATCTGCATCATATTAAACACCAAGTTGATAAGATTAATAGCACCAAAATGTATGAATCATCTAGGTCTCCTGCATCAAGATTAACACCAAGTGTATCTTAATTAAAAATGCCCCAGAACGAGAAGCCCACCACAGAAGCCATGAGCGAACACCACACAGAAACACCAAAGGAAAGGTCCACAGAACGAAAGGACCAGCTGACCGAGCCAGCCATTTCAGACAGGCCCAAGCCCGCAGGGCTAAACAGCTCCAGGACACACCCATTTACCTTTTCTAAAACTGACCATTTTCCACACCTCACGTACACTAACCCCCTCGTGTCCTACACTCCTAACTACAAAGATGATGAACAGGAATATACATTCATATTAAAAAACACCCATGCCCTGTCCCGACGTTGAGCCAATGCCAACACATCAGACAGCCATAATTATATCTATGTATGTTCTTACATCCGAGAAGTAGATGTTATATATCTTAGAAGTTCAAACACCCACGCTTGTCCCTAGACCTCGTATATCATTTTCCATGACGAGTATAGATATATGTAACCCGTGCTCAGTCGCCCCTTGCATTGTTCCTCTAGTAACTAAGTCTATAATATTAACTGCCACCAGCATTGATGCGACATACCGGCACTGTCCTTGTGTCGTATTGTGCCAAGCACAGATCAACCAGGTTTCATCACCTTATTAGGACGACGACTATAATGTCATCGTTCATCGATGTATGCAATCATTAGGTAAAGTATTTTTATCCGCCATTGTGTTCACCTTTTTCCATTTACTTTCCACAATTGTCATACGTCTTCCCCTTGCCTCCTTCGTATCCACAGTCCACACTACGCCAATTTACTTCGTGTCTTACACCTCTTACCCCAACCAGAGATTATATAAGATAACCTGGTTACCAGTATCTGTCATAAGTACCCCGAAACAATAACTAAGTACCCCTACGAACTGCCGCTGTTGTTGGTATTTTATATTTAATAGAAAACGCAGTTCCCAGGGCCAACTAATAGTATCCATAACCCTCGGACTGATCACATAACTCTATCTTTTCCAGACTCATATACCACCCCATAGTTGCATTCCCCGGTAGCATTTGGCTAACGTATTCTACTGCCTTTTCAAACTTCCATATCAATTGTAGCCTAATGCCACCCCCACGCCCAGGGACCTTAGGGGCAAAATTTCCCTGTAGCCCTTGAACTCTCCCCCCCGTCTCATTAAGAATTCCCGCGCTTCTCGACTCTTATCCGACCTAGCCTCTCTCTCATACCTCTTGAAGATCCTTGAATTGTCCGTTGCTAACGCTCTCCAACCTTTTATATATATACTCCTATCCAGCCTACCTTCACTTAGTAGGCCAGAACAACATTAGAACTTTACTAGCCCCTTGCATGCCATCTATTCTCTTACAACACATTCACAACCCTGCACCCAATGGTCGTCGGTGCGAGGCTAGCCGCCCCGCCAGTCACTAATTTCTATTGCCATACTTCCAGATAAATGTGGCAGAGTTAGCAACCCAGTCTCCACCACATCCAGCAAACCCTACAATTAACAACCAGCCGAGTAAAACCAGCTAGCTAAGGCACCTTCGGTTTTGGTATTAAAGACACCCACATCTGTCTCATACACAGAGGGTTATTACAAACACTGGTGATATGGCAAGCCCCTAGCCACAGCCGCCGGACGACTATCACAGAGAGAGGGCGCCCAGCTCCCCCTTTTTTGCCCACCCGCGGAGGTATACCTGGCCCCTGTTTTGACTTTCGAGTCATTGCCAGGTAGCACAGGAATTCTTCTTATCAATGAACTAACCATGAATGACTAACACCTTTACTAACCTCTATTAACTCACAATAAACCATTTACCTTTCTTGCATGCTCTGATCACTAAATTAGCACCTCAGCTATACCATAGAATGAAGATTGAACAATCTAGAGAGACGCTCCTATCACAGCTGTCCCCATCCTCCTCGCAAAGTAGATCCAGTCTCTCTGCCCTAAATATGTCCAGTATAGCCAAAATAGTACCTCTTACCAAGGCTCAGTTATATGAAAATATAAAGGCTTCCTATCGCCCTGTGCCACAACAGTAAATACCATCTTACCTAGTCCCCATATCTATTGAGAGCTCAATCAAGTCCATAAGACTCGAGATCCCTACTGTCTACAGGGTCCAGAACCGAGCCTATAAAAATCTAACTCCCGCCCCCAGTCAAATCAGTTGAAAGCTAGACACCAACCAGGGGTCACTACCCTGCAGTTAACTTCTAGCTCTGCCCTTGTGTTGTTCCGGAGTGAGATCCCAGAGCCGGCAGACTCCGTGGCAGATTTGGATAGAAGGACCTGCCCACGTATTGAAGAACTTCACACATATGGCCCCCCTGGACGGCCGCGGAACCAGTCGTTAGCCCCCAACATCATGGACGCAAGATAACCAGGACCAGACCCATCAGATACTACCCAAGATTCCCTTTAGCAGTACTACATATTACTGTGCTGTTTAGAGATTCACTAATTAATATTTCTACGAAGTGGCTAAGACCTTGCCCAGTGTAATTCATACTTAACCATTCCATTTGGGACGTACTAAGCGATCAGTGCTCTTTAATTAACAGGCGACCTTGACTCTCGTAATTACTTTATTCAGATATTAAAACTCTAGTGATATCTAACGTTCGCCCACTGATTTGCGTTCTATGTATTTCTGAAACAAGGATATAAAACTTAGATCAGTACCCCCTGAGGTTACTAGAATTCCCGTGCTCTAAAATACGCGTGTCTAATCTAGTCTGTGAACTACTACTTGTGCACCAGAGCTACCAGTAATAAATCTAACAGTGAATATGAATCTATAAGTAACATTGATGGTCTTCGGTATATAAACCTGTGGAATCGAAGCCAGTGATCAGAAGATTAATACCTGAACGTTGGAAGTGGGAGACTAGGCTCCATCCAGATCCACTTATGCTAGTGTTGTTCAATTCTATTGTATTGTCTTACACAAGTATTCTGCAGTGGTATATCAATAAACGTGATCATGTAACTTGCTACCATGTGTTTCTTTGTGTTTTCTATTCCTCATATCTTGTATTGTGCATGCAGCCTTATATACCCAGTCAATTTAGAACTCACATTACCCAAGTTAAACCTGTAGAAAAACAGGGCATAACATTGGCGGCAGCGGTGGTTCTTGATTCGGATAAAAGGTTGCATTACACTGCAAGTTTGGAACAGTAGAAGCATGGCAACATCGCAAAATCTTCAGCCACTCGCACACATTCCCAAGTATGATGTAAACACGTATGATATCACCAGTTACTTAGACATAATAAAGCCAGTGTACGATGTGGTACTTCATAATGACCGCAAAAAAATCGCCTGGCAATTTTGCATATTATACAGTTGGGAGAAGCCGTTTCCCAACTTGTTGATAAGCCTACCTTTAAAGAATTTATTCACCAAATGGTGACACAGGATACGCCAGAGAGTACCTGGAACCAGTTTCGATCCTTCGTGATCCGGACCTTAGATCCACTTTTGGGTTCCCCCGTCGCCCCCAAAATAATAAAAGTCGACGAGATCAAGTATGAAGGGGATATAAATGTGACCCTCATACAACTCTACAGATACGTGAGGACCACGTATAGCTATGAGATTACGACCAACAAAATGAACTCTTATTCACCGCTTTGTTAAACATCCTCCCACCCCCCATCACCGCCCATCTCGACCCGTATGGCTTATTCGAAGAACATATGCTCTCCATCAGAGAAGAATGCCTACGCAATTCGATGAATCCCCTATCCAACCCTTCAGCCCCTATCCAAGACTCCGTGCACCCTTCCAAAATGACTTCCGGTGAAAGTCCAACCCCAGTGCACTCTTCCTTGCCTCTATCCTCTCTGACCATCCCTAAATTTTCCCCTGCCCAGCCATCCCCACGATCATCTTCCATCATTGTGTTACCCCATAAACCCCATCCTTTTTCTATGCATGTCAAACAAACCCACCAACCCCAGATAACCGCTAACCAGACCGTGACTGCCACCAAGAAGATTCCCAAAATTCGTCCTGTTAACAACCCCAAATCAATACATCAGTCCTCTACCAATAACCCCTGTACTCCACCTAACTCTTCCCCCACCAACCCTCCGCAGCCCCCCCAACAAGCCCCGTATTCTAGCTATGCCTACCTATGTAGGCCTACCACAACATATTTTCCCCATGACCCCAGAAATGTTCAGCTATCCCCCCACCAACAAAAATTCCCTTGTGACAGTTTTCCGTCGGTAGCTTGTGACAGTTTTCAGTCAGTAGCCCCCTTCCACCCCCACATAATTCACACCCCTAGAAAACTTCGAAACCCCACACTTGACTCGCCCTCTCATGTCAAACAAACTCACCAGTCCCAGATAACCTCTAACCAGACCGAGACTGCCACCAAGAAATATCCCCAAACTCGTCCTTAATGTTACAACCCCCCCCCCACCAAAACCCACGTTCCATCCCTCACATGCCACCATACCCACAAAATTTCAATTCCCCCTCCAACCACATCCAACACCCACATAACCCCTAACACCACAGCCGCCTCCCCCAACTCCCCCCCCCCAAAATACATCCTAGTCCCCACAAAATAATCCCCTCTAACTTAACCACCCCCACCCCCCTGATCCCCCAACCGTTAACCCCCCCACCCCCCTCCTCAGACCCACCCCCCCCCCCTCCCCCACACGCCACCCCCCCACCTCAACGCTCACCCTCAGTTCCCACCCTTCCCACTCCCCCCCCCCCAAAATCTCCCCCCCAGTTTTCCCACCCCCTTCCACCCCCCCACAATCACCCTATAAACTTCAAACCCCACACTTGACTCACCCCCTCATGACAGACAAACCCACCAACCCCAGATAACCTCTAAGCAAACCGTCACTGCCACCGACACACCCCACCACTCTGATCCTCCCACACGCGCCGTTAATCCCCCCCTCACGCGTGACCCCCACCAAAGTGATTCCCCCCCCCTCATGCGTACCGAACACCTGCTCACCAGTCGGTCCCCCACCATCATGAGCCCAGCTAAACTTTCAACCTCCCCCTCTTCACCGTTACCCCACCCGCCCCAAATTCCACCCCCAAAGATTCCGCTCGACAAAATACCACTCCCATCCCAATCCAACCACCAAACTTTTTCCACCTTGGCTAAACCCCAAAATACTCTCTCTCTCGCCCCAAACAACATAATCAACCTCTCAACTTCAACCACTCCTCGAAATCCCATCCATGTCTCTCCCGAAAATAAAATCAGTCCAAATTCAACCCCTCTCAAACCACAACCCTGCCTGCCCAGACCCCCCCCACCATCTCCCTATCAAATCCCCACACCCCAAACCTCCAAACCACCCGATCATAGTAAACTCTCAACCTTCAGCCTTACTCACCCTTCCCCAAACCCCACTCACGACCACAACTCTCTACACAATTCAACCCCTCCCCAGCACCAACCTCTTCCGCAACAACAACCCCGACTCGACCTGCCCATTTCATCTTTAAAACCCCCCTATCACTACCCCCGACCGAAACCACTTAGACCCCCCCCCCTCCAAAACTGGCCCCGGGCCAGCTCGCCCCCAGACCCACATTCCTAACGACAAGAACTAACGGTAGATCCACCCCAATATCACTTAAAAAGTGATAGAGAACCACACCCCACAGTCCAGCCTCATCCAGACTCTTGACCTAGATACCCCCCCCCCCACATTCATAATGATGAGGATATTATTGTACTCGATTTTTTTTTTTCAATTCCTAAGCGATTGGGCATGATTCTATAAATTTACATGTTTTCCATATACTGTATATATTATTTTTTTCCCTTAGTCATAATACTTTTCTTGTTAATCTACACTTTTCTGACTATCTTTTAAATTTGCTTTATACATTGTTAAACACTTTACCTCTTCTTAATTTCCTGTGTTCTTAATTATCTGCCCTTTCTTAAATTTACATGTTTTCCATATACTGTATATATTATTTTTTTCCCTTAGTCATACTACTTTTCTTGTTAACCTACACTTTTCTGACTATGCTTCTTTTTACTTCACCCTTGAGGCTCGAGGACGAGCCTATAATGAAGGAGAGGGAAGTAAAATGCCCCAGAACGAGAAGCCCACCACAGAAGCCACGAGCGAACACCACACAGAAACACCCGGAAGAAAGGTCCACAGAACGAAAGGACCAGCTGACCGAGCCAGCCATTTCAGACAGGCCCAAGCCCGCAGGGCTAAACAGCTCCAGGACACACCCATTTACCTTTTCTAAACTGACCATTTTCCACACCTCACGTACACTAACCCCCTCGTGTCCTACACTCCTAACTACAAAGATGATGAACAGGAATATACATTCATATTAAAAACACCCATGCCCTGTCCCGACGTTGAGCCAATGCCAACACATCAGACAGCCATAATTATATCTATGTATGTTCTTACATCCGAGAAGTAGATGTTATATATCTTAGAAGTTCAAACACCCACGCTTGTCCCTAGACCTCGTATATCATTTTCCATGACGAGTATAGATATATGTAACCCGTGCTCAGTCGCCCCTTGCATTGTTCCTCTAGTAACTAAGTCTTAATATTAACATTCCCTAACATCTTGTGTTGCCAGACCAAGCTTGTCACGACCTATCACCCCATAAATCGATGTATGCAATCCTTAGGTTAAGTATTTTTATCCGCCATTGTGTTCACCTTTTTCCATTTACTTTCCACAATTGTCATACGTCTTCCCCTTGCCTCCTTCGTATCCACAGTCCACACTACGCCAATTTACTTCGTGTCTTACACCTCTTACCCCAACCAGAGATTATATAAGATAACCTGGTTACCAGTATCTGTCATAAGTACCCCGAAACAATAACTAAGTACCCCTACGAACTGCCGCTGTTGTTGGTATTTATATTTAATAGAAAACGCAGTTCCCAGGGCCAACTAATAGTATCCATAACCCTCGGACTGATCACATAACTCTATCTTTTCCAGACTCATATACCACCCCATAGTTGCATTCCCCGGTAGCATTTGGCTAACGTATTCTACTGCCTTTTCAAACTTCCATATAAATTGTAGCCTAATGCCACCCCCACGCCCAGGGACCTTAGGGGCAAAATTTCCCTGTAGCCCTTGAACTCTCCCCCCCCTCTCATTAAGAATTCCCGCGCTTCTCGACTCTTGTCCGACCTAGCCTCTCTCTCATACCTCTTGAAGATCCTTGAATTGTCCGTTGCTAACGCTCTCC